>JAGFNQ010003374.1:185474-226022 GCA_024364735.1 Boesenbergia rotunda | reverse complement strand
TCCTGATCGGTCTGTGATGATCTGATCGGACTGATGACCGATCAGGTGACACCCTGATCGGTCAGTTGACCGATCTGAAGGCTTAGCCTGCGAAACTCAGAAATCGCCCGATATAAGGGTGGATCGGTCCGGTGAACGATCCACGACCTGGGATCGGTCTGGTGATCGGTCCAGGAGAATCACAAAGAAATCGCGATTTCTGATTGAGCGTTGGGGATCGATCAGGACGGAGCCTGATCGGTCTGGTGACCGATCAGGAGGTTCCCTGATCGGTCAGGTGACCGATCACTTTAATTCAAATTGCACTGTCAGACGCTCTGATCGCGTCTGACCTTACCCGATTCGCTGCTGCTTACCTCTGATATTTGATTTGCTGTGTGATATACTGCTCTAATGATCTGATTAAGCTGCAGGTGACAGGGGAGAATTCAAACACTCAAGGAGAAGTCAATGGAGGCATTCCTTGGAGCAGGGTTGTCCATTTCTCATCTCAGGTTGCAACGGCTGGAGCTGCAGGACTGAAACCGCTGACTGAAGCTTGGCTGAGGGAGCTCAGGAAGTTCAGTAAGGGTTCAGTGGTAGCTGGCGTTGGCAGTGAGGCAGCTGGAGGCTGTTGGAGATGAGGTCACGTGATGCTTAGTGGAGAAACAAAAGGGACGAGAGACAGCTTCGGTGAAGCACAGTTCAAAAAACTTGGGTTTTGAGTTCTTGCCGCCTGAAGTTCACCACATGTGCTTGCTGAGTTCTTGAAGTTTCCATTATTCTGAGCAAGCTATTGAGAAGCAATCATCCATTACTTGAGCTCTTGAAGGAGAGAACGAGAAGCTTGGAGTCCGACAGTGGGAAGACACGAAGAAGGGTTCTTGCGTGAAATCGCCACTGGGTGGAGCTCAGGGAAGCTTGCTGCGTTCTTGTCCGTGATAAGTGTTTGAGTAAGATCCTTCTTGTTGTTTCTTTGTGCGTAAGCTCTATCTGTGATTGAAACACTGTGGAGAGGTTACTCCACCGAGAAGGAGATTGTGTTTTATCCGGTGATCACCGGGGCTTGATCTGCCGACGATCAAGGGATCACCCACCTTAAGGGCACGCTAAGGAGTAGGGGCAAGTTATCCCCGAACCTTGTAAATCCTCCTTGTTAGCGATCTTGCTAGCTGTGTTTGGTTTGTTTGCGCGTTAGTTTTCTGCACACCTTGTTTTCTATTCTTTCCGCTGTGCTACTGATTTCTAAGTTGCAGAAACTTGCTAAGTGCCAAAGGTTGCATTGATTGGCTATATTCACCCCCCCTCTCTAGCCATCCCGTTTCCAACACTATCCAATTATTTAGTCAGTACAAAATTGGATAACCTCAGGTTTCGGTCCTACTCAATGCACTCATAGCACACTAGTGTAGTCCTATGGTCAAGACCAACCACACCTGACTACACTACAACCTTCCCGATGGGTTGTCCAATTCCATCTAGGTTGTGAACGCCTATTTATGCTAAGTAAGGTACTGATAACATGATCTTCCGTGTGACACCACACACCATGTTATCTACAATGCTAAGCAATGGGACTTCGTGTATGTACTATTATAAACAAACACCTAGTGTAGTGTGATTCTCTTTTCATAAAAAATGTTCATATAATAAATGTCATGTCTTTCAGTATACACATCTAACAATCTGGGCATGCTACATCAGTCTCTACTGACGGTGATTATATTTGAGTTCTTCCTCTCTATTTTGTTGCCTTTCCTTGACTATCCTTGCTCCACACAGTAGGTTGCCTCAAATTGTGTGGCTACGAGCCACCTGTTATGCTTCAGGGGAGTCACCAAAGACCTTCTCCAGCGAGTGGTGGCAGCAGAGGCGGAGGCTGGTCGTGCCCGTGAAGCCGGCCTCTTGCAGTTGGAGGTCAGTCGAGCCCTCCGGGTGAAGATAGAGCATTGTCTCAGTACCTTAATAGCTTCTGAGGATACTTTACACGGTTACAGACTCCGTGAACGCCTCATCTCCGAGAAGAACCAAGCCCTCACTGAGGACTTATAGAAACTGTCCCGGGAGCTAGAACAGCTCTAGACTCAGACGAAGGAGTTGTCTGATCAGGTCAGACTCCTGGAATCTGCAAAGAAAGCCCTGGAGGATTGGAATGAGGAACGGGAGCACCTAATGACTCTGAATGAATACGAGTTAGAGCTATCAGCCTCTTATGCTGCCGACCTCCAGGAGCAGGTTACCCATGCCCAGGCCCAAGCTTCCGTCGCTACCCTGAAGCTCCAAGAAATGTTGGGGGCTTAGGATTATCTGCTCTGGGAGGTGGCGACGTTGAAGACCGTCAAGGAGGAGGTTGAGGCCATGCTACAACAGCAGCAAAGTGATCATGCAACCCAACTGTCCAAGGACTAGGCGGAGTCCAAGGCTAGTTCTGCAGTCGGAGGAGTACGCTGAGATTTTAGCCGGGCAGGCATTGAAGTGCCTCAAACATGGCCTCTATGGTTCTATCAGTCAGTTGGAGAAGGATCAACTGCTGAAACCAGGCTCTGACTTGAGCGCAATAACTGTCCATCGAGTCTGGAACGAACTCACTCCTGAAGAGCAGGAACTATAGGATCCTCCCTGACCTGGGCCCTGGCTCCCTGGTCGCTCCTTGCCTGCGGCACTTTCTTCTCCTTTTTCAGTTTTTCTCGTAGGATAAGTATGTAATCATTTTAACCCTGAATGCAAGCATCCCTGGACTTCTTATGTTTTGAGTAATTTCTTGCCCCCCTTAAAATGTTTTGTCTCCGGCCAGTGCCCTACTTCAAAGTGAGAGCCGAGGTTCCCCTCTACCCTAAGCGGCTAGGGGGCAAACATCCACGTCTATAGAAACAAGGGTTCCACAGGGGTAGTAGGCTTTTGCAGCTCTTGGCCGGGCATGGGCAGCACCGAGGCCAAGCCTACTCACCGAGAGGCAGTAAGGTTTTGCTGCTCTTGGCCGAGCATGGGTAGCACCGAGGCCAAGCCTACTCGCCGAGAAGCAGTAGGGTTTTGCAGCTCTTGGCCGGGCATGGGCAGCACCGAGGCCAAGCCTACTCACGAGAGGTAGTAGGGTTTTGTAGCTCTTGGCCGGGCATGGGAAGCACCGAGGCCAAGACTACTCATCGAGAGGCAGTAGGGTTTTGCAGCTCATAGCCGGGCATGTGCAGCACCGAGGCCACGCCTACTCACCGAGAGGCAGTAGGGTTTTGCAGCTCTTAGTCAGGCATGTGCAGCACCGTGGCCAAGCCTACTCATCGAGAGGTAATAGAGTTTTGCAGCTCTTGGCTGGGCATGGGCAGCACCGAGGCCAAGCCTACTTACTGAGAGGCAGTAGGGTTTTGCAGCTCTTGGCCAGGCATGTACAACACCGAGGCCAAGCCTACTCACCGCGGAGGTAGTAGGGTTTTGCAGCTCTTGGCCGGACATGTACAACACCAAGGCAAAGCCTACTCACCGAGTGGCAGTAGGGTTTTGTAGCTCTTGGCAGGGCATGGGCAGCACCGAGGCCAAGCCTACTCACCGAGAGAGAGTAGGGTTTTACAGCTCTTGGTCGGACATGTGCAACACCGAGGCCAAGCCTACTCACCACGGAGGTAGTAGGGTTTTGCAGCTCTTGGTCGGGCATGTGCAGCACCGAGGCCAAGCCTACTCACCGCGGAGGTAGTAGGGTTTTGCAGCTCTTGGTCGGGCATGTGCAGCACCGAGGCCAAGCCTACTCACCGCAGAGGTAGTAGAGTTTTGCAACTCTTGGTCGGGCATGTGCAGCACCGAGGCTAAGCCTACTCACCGAGAGGCAGTACAGTTTTACATCTCTTGGCCAGGCATGTGCAGCACCGAGGCCAAGCCTACTCACTGAGAGGTAGTAGGGTTTTGCAGCTCTTGGCCGGGTATGGGCAGCACCGAGGCCAAGCCTACTCACCGAGAGGCAGTAGGGTTTTATAGCTCTTGGTCAGGCATGTGCAGCACTGAGGCCAAGCCTACTCACCGCGGAGGTAGTAGGGTTTGCAGCTCTTGGTCGAGCATGTGCAGCACCGAGGCCAAGCCTACTCACCGCTGAGGTAGTAGGGTTTTGCAGCTCTTGGCCGGGCATGTGCAGCACCGAGGCTCAGCTAAGCCTACTCACCGCGGAGGTAGTAGGGTTTTGTAGCTCTTGGCCAGGCATGTACAACACCGAGGACAAGCCTACTCACTAATGGCAGTAGGGTTTTGCATCTCTTGGCCGGGCATGTGCAGCACCGAGGCCAAGCCTACTCACCGCGGAGGTAGTAGGGTTTTTTAGCTCTTGGTCGGGCATGGGCAGCACCGAGGCCAAGCCTACTCACCGAGAGGTAGTAGGGTTTTGCAGCTCTTGACCGGGCATGGGCAGCGTCGAGGCCAAGCCTACTCACTGAGAGACAGTTGGGTTTTACAGCTCTTGGCCGGACATGTGCAACACCGAGGCCAAGCCTACTTACCACGGAGGTAGTAGGGTTTTGCAGATCTTGGTCAGGCATGTACAGCACCGAGGCCAAGCTTACTCACCGCGAGATAGTAGGGTTTTCCATAGGTAAAGATTTGGCACTTTCCACGTAATATTCCGTTTACTCTTTTTATTTATTGAATTGCAAGGCAGTGTAAATAAAGAATACATCAGACAATCAAACAACTCAATACCTCACCGAGTACGATAAGGGCGATGATGGTTGGTGTGCTATGGCCTTTCCAGCCCCTTGCCTTTATTGTCTTCTAGATAATAGCTACCCCCAGTGAGCTTTTTGGCAATGACCTACGGTCTATCCCACTGCAGCTCCAGCTTCCCAGGGTCACCGACTGGCTTGATCCTTTTCCAGACCTTGTCACCAATCTCAAAGCTACGGGCGATCACCCGACGATTATAGGCTTGTTGCATCCTTCGTCGATACGCTTCCAACCGAGCCGCAACTTTGTCCCGCACCTCGGAGATGAGGTCTAGGTCAATCAGCCTCTCTTGATCGTTGTCTTCCTTGTGATAGTGTTGCTGTCGAGCAGACTCCTCCCCTACCTCCACTGGGATGACGACCTCAGCCCCGTACACCAATTGGAAAGGGCTCTCGCCTGTTCCTTCCCGGGGGGTGGTACGGTAGGACCACAGGATGCTAGGGAGTTCATCGATCCAGCTGCCCCCGACATAATCTAGCTTTATCTTGAGTCCCCGCATGATTTCACGATTGGCGAACTCAGCCTGTCCATTGCCCTGCGGGTAGGCTACTGAGGTGAAGGCCTGTCAAATGCCCAACCCCTCACACCATTCTTTTAGCTTGTGTCCCGAAATCTGTCTTCCATTATCTGATACCAGCTTGTGGGGGATGTCGTACCTACAGACGATGCCCCTCCATAGGACTTTCATCACCGCAGCCTCCGTGATGTTTGCCAGGGATTCCACTTCTACCCATTTAGAGAAATAATCAACAAGGACCAGCAGAAACTTCTTCTACTGTGGACCAATGGGGAAGGGCCGTACAATGTCCATTCCCCACTGATCGAAAGGGCAAGACACTGCAGAGACTTGCAAGGGCTCAGTCGGTCGGTGAGTCATGTGTTGATGTCTCCGACAAGCTTCACACCCGACCACGAACTTGAGAGCATCGGCCTGGAGGGTAGGTGATAAGCCCACAACCATGTGTCACAATGAACCTCAAATTGAATTTATAAATTGAAAACCCTTAGCTCACTAAACTAAGTGTAGTACAGGGGCCTCAAGTCGTATTTTTCCAAGGACTAGCTAAGAATGTTTAACTCAAACTAGAACTCATCATTTTCTGTTTTGGGTTTTCAAGTGAGATGAGTATTTCTGCGATAATGAATGAAATTATAGTTGGAAACAGAATAAACTCAGCTAAATCAAAAACTAACTCTAAATTGTGAAAACTACACTTATCCCTATTTGAAAACTGAGCAATTCAATTCGTAACTATGAGATTGAAAATCAAGAACTAATATTGAATGTTGGTAATCTGTAACTAATTACAGAATTGTGAAGACTGTAACAAAACATGCTAAGAAACTTAACTGAAATGTAGTTGGATACAAACCGAAACAAGTTAAGGAAATAAGTATTTAGAAACGAAATTTTCAAAAATCTAACATCAAATCAACCCCTTCACCAAGATCCACTTCTTGCCGTCACACAAGAGCCAAGCTAGAAACCCTCTAGCTTAAAAATCAGCAAAGAATCGATTCTCGTGATCAATTCGCATTGGCTTGATGTGTTAGCTGAATTCCTACACCAATCTCTTCCTTCTTGATAAGCTGAATGGCAAATTTGGCTCAGGAACCCTCAGAAACCCTCGAAGACCGTGTTGGATCGGGTTGGACCGGCTAGAGGGGGTGAATAGACGGGAAAAAAATAAAAGTGGAGGCACTCGTCTTTAAAAAAAACTTGGTCGCAACTGAGAACGTTGCTTCCAAGGTAGTGGATGCTCAATAAAAATCTCCTTGTGGCGGAGAAGCCTTACAAAAATAGCACGCTAGACTTTTAGAGAGTTTACAAGAATTAATTAATTGAATGAATGAAAAGGTTGAAATTCTAAGCCTATTTATAGCCTAAGAGAATAAATCTGGATTGTTGATTGTTGAGAAATTTTATCTTGGTCGTTGATCCATGGATGTAATCTGGATGGTTGATCTTGGATGGGATTAACCTGCATCCATTGGATCTGATTAAAGGATAAGGCTTTATCCTTTATGAGATAAAGGAATTTTTATCTTCTGCTCGAGATTGCTATTGTAATCTCCAAGTAATAATATCGGCAAGAACAAACTGTCTCCGACCTTTATCCCAACTAGTAAGCTTGGCCGCCTTTGCTCTCGAGGTTTTGGGTTCAATTCCTCTTAGCAATAATTTAATCTTTCTTTTTCGGGCGACTAGCATTTTGGTTCTTCGCCTTCTGGGTGATTTCCGGCCAACCGGAGTTAGGCTCACCAGAACCCGACTCCGACCTTTCGCCCCTCAAGCGTCCTTCCTCCCGACTTCTCGTCCCTTGGACACCGCGCGAGTCCTTCTCGCTCCACCGGCATATTCTTCCGCAGCTTCCGCGTCCCTCGGATTATACCGAGCCCCTCGGATTATACCGAGCCCGTCGGCTCACTTTCCCGCACAATCCTTCTCGTCCGCTACATCTTACGCTCGACTTCCTCCATACCTAAGCTCCAGCACACTTAGCAAAGGGATTAAATATACCAGGACCTAACTTAACCTGGTTGATCACATCAAAACTTACCGAGGCACCAACAATCTCCCCCTTTTTGATGTGCATCAACCCATGTTCAGTTAGGGTTAAACCAAATAAGTAAAAAATAGTAAAATTAAATAAACAGGTTGAGCATGAAAAAGATGTTTCAATGCAAATCTATAATCTCCCCCTGTACACTAGCCTACTCTCCCCCTTTGATCACAGCAAAAACCGGGGACTAATAAACCGGGGACGAAAAAGTTAGCTTATTGAAAAAATTGAAGTATTTAACTAAAGCTTAAAAGATTAAAAAAAAATAATTTTCAAAAATAGCATTTTCAAGAAATTTTCAAATTAAAGAAAATATAATTTCATTAATTTTTTTAAATTCTAAATGCATTTAAAAAATTTTGAAATAATTTTGACAAAGTCAACATTTGATTTATAGATAAAAAAATCAGATTCTAGTCAAACTCTTTTTCCTTCAAATTCTTAAAATTTAAAAATAAGGTTTCATAAAAAAATCATAAAAATTCGAAGAGTGTTCGAAAAATTTCAAAAAGTTTCAAGTGTATAGCCAACTTTCCTTAAGTAACAAAAAATTGTACTGAATTTAAACAAATGACACAATAAAAATTGTTAGTCAATATCTGCACAAAAATTAATTTAAGACAGATTTAGGAATCCAAAATAGGTTACTATCAACCGGGTTAGTTAAAAATTTAGGGGGCACATAATTTCTTGGTATTTTCCTAAGTTGGCCCTTGTGATTCTTAAGATACTAGTTCAGCCCCTCAGGATAATGATTCTTTTTCTGTCGCATGCATGTAATATCAAATTCCAATTTCTTAACTAAATTTTTTAGATTTTCATTTTTATTTTTTAAGTTATCGAACATACTTAATGGGCATGATGTAGATAACTCCTTTTTCAACCTCAATATCTTTCTCCGCTTTTTGCATAAACTATTCAAAAACAGATTTTAAAATAGAAAAAAGTTTGTCGGGAGGTAATTTACATACCTCACTTACCATGTCGTCGTATTTGCTGCTTAGTGGTTCCTCGTCGCTGCTGCTTTCGTCAGACGACTCTCCCCCTTCATTGATACTCATCTCCGATGAGCTCTCTTCGTCGTCCTCCCCTTGATGACTCGCCATCAGGGCAAGTCCAACATACTCCTCGATTTCTGACTCGTCAGAAGACGTGACATCCCATGTAGCTTTCAGCGCTTTCTTTTTCTTCAGCTGATTTTCCTTCTTCTTGTTCTTTAATTTGGGACAGTTGTCTTTAATGTGACCCTCTTTGTCACAATTGTAGCACTTTACCATTGGTCTCTTCAGAGATTTCTTCTTTCCCTGAAACATTGAAAATTGATTATATTTAACAATCTTTTTAAATTTCCTTACCAAGTATCCTTTTTCTTCTTCTTCTTCATCATCCGAGGATAACGATCCTGGTACTGTTGTTTTCACGTTCAGGGCTACACCATTCGTCTTTCGATTTCCTGCAATTCTCGATTCGTGAAATTCAAATGTTGAAAATAAATTCTCGAGCGAAGTTGTCTCGAGATCTTTAGCAATAAAAAAGAATCAACAAAAGACGCCCAATAGGAATTTCTCGGAAACGAATTAAGCGCTTACCTCAGTGAATCTCGATTACTTACCTCTTCCCCGAGATTCGTCAGTCCCGTTAACAAATCTTTTATTTTTGAGTGCAAATGCGCTACTGTTTGACCTTCTTCCATGCGGAGGTTGGTCAGCTGGTTCCGGAGAATGTCCCTTTTGGCGAGCTTGGCTTCGGAAGTCCCTTCGTGTAACTCTAGGAATTTTTTCCAGAGTTCTTTCACTGATGCATATGTGCCAATTCGGTTGACTTCTTGAGCTAGGAGTACAGAAAGCAGGTGGTAAATTGCTTTTCCATTCGCCACAAAATCAGCTTGTTCCTTCTTGCTCCATTTGGTTAAATCCTTTTCTCCGGGAGCTGCAAAATCAGATTGCATTATTATTAACAATTTGAATTCTATAGTGAAGAATACCTCCATCTTGCGCTTCCATTCGGCGAACTCCCCCTTGAATTTCGGCCGGTAGATGACGAGTCCGACCATTTTGGTTGATGGTGCTGCAATTGGCGGTTAGTCCTTCTGCAGCGAACTAGGCTCTGATACCACTTGTTGGATCGGGTTGGACCGGTTAGAGGGGGTGAATAGACGGAAAAAAAATTATGAAAGTGGAGGCACTCGTCTTTAAAAAAAACTTGGTCACAACTGAGAACGTTGCTTCCAAGGCAGTGGACGCTCAATAAAAATCTCCTTGTGACGGAGAAGCCTTACAAAAATAGCATGCTAGACTTTTAGAAAGTTTACAAGAATTAATTAATTGAATGAATGAAAAGGTTGAAACTCTAAGCCTATTTATAACCTAAGAGAATAAATCTGGATTGTTGATTGTTGAGGAATTTTCTCTTGGCCGTTGATCCATGGATGTAATCTGGATGGTTGATCTTGGATGGGATTAACCTGCATCCATTGGATCTGATTAAAGGATAAGGCTTTATCCTTTATGAGATAAAGGAATTTTTATCTTCAGCTCGATATTGCTATTGTAATCTCCAAGTAATAATATCGGCAAGAACAAACTGTCTCCGACCTTTATCCCAACTGCTAAGCTTGGCCGCCTTTGCTCTCGAGGTCTTGGGTTCAATTCCTCTTAGCAATAATTTAATCATTCTTTTTCGAGCGACTAGCCTTTTGGTTCTTCATCTTCTGGGTGATTTTCGGCCAACCGGAGTTAGGCTCACCCGAACCCGACTCCGGCCTTTCGCCCCTCAAGCGTCCTTCCTCCCGGCTTCTCATCCCTTGGGAACCGCGTGAGTCCTTCTCACTCCACCGGCGTACTCTTCCGCAGCTTCCACGTCCCTCGGATTGTACCGAGCCCGTCGGCTCACCTTTCCGCACAATCTTTCTCGTCCGCTACGTCTTACGCTCGACTTCCTCCGTACCTAAGCTCCTGCACACTTAGCAAAGGGGTTAAACATACCAGAACCTATCTTAGCCTGGTTGATCACATCAAAACTTACCGGGGCACCAACAGACCCCTCTGAATGCTTCGATAGCTCCGGTCAATGAAGAGAGGAGATTAAAAAGGAATCGAATGGTAGAAACATGGCTCCTCGACGAAAACCTCACCTGAGCCTTTCAGCGACGAGATTGATTAGCAAACTTCACCGAAAATCTATCTCGATGATTCGAGATCTTGAAATGAATCTCCGATCTAAGGTTGGCCGCGCGAGATCTGCGAAGAATGTAGAGAAAACGCCGAAGACAGTGAAAAAATTGCGACCCCCAGCTGGTGAGGAGTTTCTGATTTAACTAATTCCAATTTAAAATGAACGGCTGTGATCATCCTCGCTTAATCCAATGGCCAGATCATCTCGGATTGAAACCAAACTTTCCAGATCTCCATCAATGGTCAGGATCTTCTTCTCCGTAGCTTGGATCGATCAGATCTGCAACGGATGGCTTGGATTGCCCTTCCTTTTGAATGGATGGCTTAGACTCCTCTCGAGCTTGATCCAATGGCTAGTTGATCCAATGGCTAGATGATTTCTGATTTGGACCAAAACATCAGATCTTGATCTATGGTCTTGATTTACTCAACCTTAAGCTCGGATTGATCAGAAGATGAAAGATGGCTCAGATCTCCCCATATCTTGATTAGACGACCCACATTTCTCCATCGCTTGATCCTCTTGATTGAAGCCAAGTCTGAACTCAAATTCGATCCAATCTGATCTAGGTCTGTGATCATTCGAAGCCTACAACATTATATTCAAATTTTAATGTCAAAACATTTCAAATATAAAAAGATTTGCATCCAAAGCTAAAATAAAAATAACTCATGGAACCTAGTGTAAATGCAAGATTAAGCATATAAAAGGGATCAAAACATGGATTTCAGAGCCTAAATTGATTATCAAGATGGTAATTATCAACTCCCCCACACTCGCTCTTGTGTGTCTCGCACAAACCAACTAGTGAACTAATGATGTACCCCCTAGGCTATTCTCAATAATAGTTAGAAGCAATTGAAAGGGAATTACCTAGGGTTGTCAAATCTCAAAAATCTAAACTCAATGGACTAGAGTCTTGTCCTTGGTCAACAACAAAGTATATTTCATCCTTCATGACTAATTGAGATGAATTAAACACACAAATCCTCTCAAGAAAATTTTTGATGGCTCTCTTCCTAGTTTTAAATTTTGATGAAAGTGAAGCTCACTCAAACACATCATGTTTCTTGCACTACCATAAGTTTGCTTATGCTCTACTCTCCACCATCATTCTTGAGATGAATTCACACCTAAAAAGGCTTATTTGAACATGTTAAGGAAATATGGAATGATAAGAATGGAATAGAAATGTAGTAAATGAAAAAAAAATTAAGAAGGTGGAAAACTTGGATACTAAAGAATGTAACTAAATGAACTTTGCCCCTCTTTTTTTCTCTCTGCAGAAATCAGAGTTAAGATGAGCAAGAAGCAGACAATGATATGGCTGAGAAAAATCACTGAATTCAGTGTGCCAAAGTTACAGTTCTGTGCCAACCTCTCCATCTGAAGGTCCATGAAGCAAGCTTTCATTCATCCACCACTGAGCTATTCCAGCATTTCTCCATTAGAATTATAGTTTCCTTGATGAGTAGCTTCATTTCAGAATAATCACTATTCAAAAATTGATCGAGTGGAATAAGCCAAGCTTCAGTAATCCAACCCTTAAGTTCTGTGAACATTTCGCATGGCTGAGATACAAGATGAATGAGAAAACTCATAGTTGATTCTCTAAGTGTAGAGGACTTCCTTTTGCAATCATACATTCAGCATCTTAGGCTATCAGTCAGATCAATAATGATATCAACCAGCAATCCTTTTGATCGGTCAAGGAGACCGATCAGGCTCTTCCTGATCGATCAAGCAGACCGATCAGGGCTCCTTCTGATCGGTCAAGGAGACCGATCAGGAGTCTTCTGATCGGTCACGATGACTGATCAGACTTCTTCTGATCGATCAGGCACTTCCCTGGTCGATTTCGATATCCATGAGTAGATTTCTGCAGTTTCCAACACTGCTAAATGCAGGATACAATTCTGTCTATTGTCATTTCTATACCTTCCTTCAATTTCTGCTTCCATTTTTTTCTCTCACTGCCCATTCTCCAAATCCTTAGCAGTGGCTAGCTAAGCTAAGCTTCCTCATTTCCAACAATTTGTAGCATCTCAGATTCTGCTCCAACTCACATTCAGCAGCTTCACTATTTCAGAAATTGAAAAGTTCCAAGTCAGAACTGTCAGCTTTCAATATCTCCAAGTAGCTTAAATTTTCAGAGACTTGCACATTAAAACTCGAAGCTACCATTAAATGTTCCAGACATTTTCAGTAGTTTTTCATCAGCTTACAAAAACAATTCTCATCACTTTAGAAATGTTCAGAACTTTTCAGCAACTTATGCTTCTCCTAGTATGTGTGTTGAGATGCTCCATGACTGCTAATCTTGAACTTGAAGAACCATCAAATAGATGTAGCAACGGAAGTGTGGCAAATAAATCTGACTCTACATGATTTTAATCTTGAGAATTGATGATAGAATGGATGGATTGTTGTTTCTAAGATTGTCTGATAAATCCAGGATACAGTTTAAATCTTCTGATACATCCAAAATTCATCAAAACCCAGTGAATTAAGTTGACTTGTCAATACCTTGACACAATACTTGCTCCGTTAAACCTTCTGCTCTAATGTTTGGCAAGGAACTTTGAGCTAGCAGCCATAGGTCTTGTGACATGCAACTGTCTATCCTCTATCTGTCCGTGCAATTTGCTAATGCCATCAATACATGGTATGCTGCTATCTTCAGCCTTGGCACAAATTCAATGAATTCTGAACTTTTTTTACCTTGACTTAAGAGGAAATCTTGCGGCAAGTGCCATGAAAACAAAGCGTGAAAGATGAAACTATCTATCCGCACAGGATTGTAACCTTGCTCTCTGAAATCCCTTGTAGAAAACTTAGGTAACTCCATAGTCTTCTGACCTGAACAACACTCAAAAGGTATGTCTGGTGGAGTTGTCAATTTGTTATGCACGAAAGTATTCAGTCTTCCATGTCCTTTAGCAGGTTTCATTGTATTGTTATGCTCTGTCATAGAAAACGCAGGAGTTCTCATTCTCTCCTCTCTGCTTATCAAATACCTGAGATAAATCTGATTCATTATGACTTGCATCCTTATATTCAACAAGTTCCTCACCAACATCAGAACATGCATATTCCTCAAGCACATGATCAGTTTCTTTTATTTTCTTCTTCTGCACACCAAATCACAAATGTCCTCCAAACTTTTTTTTTAAATACAACTTCTATATGAGTCTTTACACTATAACAAGCCCCTTCTCATTCCTTTAAATCTATCAAAATAGATTGCCAACTTAGAATTCGGAATCTCACAGTAACAACTAAAAATAAGCTTCAATATGCATCATTTCTTACCAAAACACTTCAAAACACTAGCCACCTCCCCCACACTTAGCTTTTTGACCGTCTCGAGCAAAGTAACATCAAGAAACAATCAAAGCACCCAAGTCCATGGAAAGAAAAATAGAATCTAGAGTGGATTAACAAGGAATATTGCAAAAATGATATAAAAAAGGAAACAAGATGATTCACCTCTATTAATGTGGTCCAATCATAGAAATATAGTTTTGAAAGAACCTAAGCAAGTTCTAGAGTACAATCACATGTGTATATCTCAAAAATAAGGCCAAATCCTCACAAGGTAAAAAGAATTCATCTCAAATCATCAATCTAGAGTCCATAACTAAGTAGTGACTTAAGTATCCAAGAATTTTCATCCATGGGCTCAAATCCTGTCTTAACAACCAAATGTAATTCACTTTCATAGGATTCTAAAATGATATAAAGAAAAACTAGAGGGATATATTTATTCCAAATCATGCATGAAACAAAATGCCAAAAAGGATAAAATGATATCTATAATGAATCTTTATTCATTCTACACTACCTAAGCATTTATTAACAAAAAGGATAAAATGATATCTCCTATATATATATAAAACATAAAAATGATATTTACAATGAAATAAAAGCGTAAGATGGATCAAACTCCCCTTTAAGTTGGGTAGATAGCATCTTTAATATCAAATCCGTCCACATCTAACTTCTTCACTTCTTCAAGATATTTCTTGAGTCAGTGGCCATTAACTTTCAATATAAGATCATTAGCTTCATCCTTAATCTCAATAACACCATAAGGAAAAGCATTAGTAACAAGAAATGGGCCTTCCCATCTAGACCTCAACTTACCTTTAATTAATTTGAGCCTTAATTTGTACAAAAGAACTTTGTCGCCAATTTGAAACTCCTTCTTCACTATATGCTTATCATGAAAGTTCTTAGTCTTCTCTTTGTAAATCCTTGAGTTTTCATATGCTTCCAATCTTATCTCCTCAAGTTCTTGAAGTTGTAGCTTCCTTTCTTCTCTCACTTTATTTGCATCAAAATTGCAAGCCTTCACCGCCCAATAAGCTCTATGTTCTATCTCCATGGGTAGTGACAAGCTTTCCCACAAACAAGTCGGTAGGGAGACATTCCAATAGGTGTCTTATATGCTGTCCGATAAGCCCACTATGCATCATCAAGTCTTTTGCTCCAATCTTTTATACTAGGTCCCACAGTCTTCTCCAAGATTGCCTTAATCTCTCTATTTGATACCTCGGCTTGTCCATTAGTTTGGGGGTGGTAGGAAGTAGACACTTTATGCAAAACCCCATATTTGTTGAGTAAAGCCTTCATATGCTTCTTGCAAAAATGTGAACCTTGATCACTTATAATAGCTCTTGGAATTCCAAACCTACAAAAAATGTGCGACCTAACAAAACTCACAACAACAAAAGAATCATCAGTCCTGGAGGGAATGACCTCCACCCATTTAGAGACATAATCGACAGCAAGTAATATATACAAAAATCCAAAAGATGCAGGAAAAGGTCTCATAAAATCTATCCCCCATACATCAAAAATTTCACAAAAAAGTATAGTTTGTTGGGGCATTTTATTCCTAGCTCCTATGTTTCCTGTCCTGTGACATCGATCACAGTTTTTATAAAATAGATAAGCGTCATGGAATAAAGTAGGCCAAAATAATCCACATTCTAGTACTTTCCTAGCGGTCCTCTGTGGACCAAAATGTCCTCCACAGGCTGACGAATGACAATGTAACGACCCAAAAAATTCTCTTAATATTTCCTTAAAATATTAAGCATGTCTAGATAATTTTTTGAGGAACCTATAAATATTAATGCAAACTTTGGCCTAGAAAATCCATGTTTTCTCATTTAAATTGGGAAAAAGGGCACTAATGGGCCTTATATGGGTTTTTTAGTACCATAATTATTGGTGGATTTTAGGTGAAAATTAATATAAATATAAAGGGATTTTAATGAGAAATATTAACATAATTATGGGGGAATTTTTAGAGGATTTTCGAAAATACTAGGAAAAATAAAAATAAAATAAGTGGGAAAAAAATGTGCAACTACCAAGGATTGAACCTTGGACCTCTTCTACAACCATGTATGCTTTAACCAACTCACCTAGCAAGGGAATGTTATGAGGGAATGAAGTAGATATTGGTTAAGGCTTAGAAGAAGATGAAGGGTCATGGAGAGACTATTCATTTGCCTCCTTGATGAGTTATAAAGAGGGGGGTTTGGGAGTTACTTCTTTCTTCCATCAATTGCATTTTCTTCCTCCTCCTTCCCTCATCCTAGCCGAACACCAAAGGAAGAGTTTCCCTTGGGAAAAGCTCCACAAGAAGATCTCATCTCCAAGATCTAAGGGTTTTCCAAGGATACAAGGACAAGGGGGTTCAAGTGTCCAAAGATTTTGCAATTTCCTTCTCTTTTAAGGTTTAAAAATCAAGATCAACCAAGGTAAGACTCCCTCACCTGTGGTGTAATAGTTCCTTATGTTTTTAGCATGATATATTGGTTGATTTTTGGGATTTGATGTTAAAAGAAACAAGAGAAGCAAACCAAGAACCCTAGGATATCCTATGGGTTTCGGCCACTAGAAGTTTAGGGTCAAAGATGATGCTAAAAATCTTTATAATGTTGTTTAATGTTCTCTTATGATGTTTAGAGATTAAATATAATTTTTGGGAATTTTTGGGGTACCCAAGAATACCCTAGGGTTTCGGCCAACCTCAAGAACCCATGTGTAGGGTTGGGTTTAAAACCTCAAGTATATGTTTTATGTTTTATCATGATATAAGGGAGATGGAGGGTGTTTATGTGAATGTTTCACATGGCCTAGAGACCCTATAGGTTTCGGCCAAGTACCCTAATAGGGTGGAAAGTTAGGACTTATTTCAAGCAAGGGCCCCAATGGCCTATGGTAAGGTATGGTTGGTGTTTAAGCAATTGATTTGGGGTTTTAATGGAATTTCTCCATGCCCCCATGGCCTTGAAGTTTCGGCCAAGAGTAAGACTAGGGTTAAAGGATTAGGGTTGACTTAAGTATGAACTCAAATGTTTCCTATGGCCTAGTATGAATGTAGGAGATGTTGTTTGGGAAGTTGTGTGAAGTTTCATGGACCTAGGGTTTCCTTGGGGCTTTCGGCCAAGGATCTAACCTAGGGCTAGGGTGGGGTTAAACCTACCAAGATGATTGGGTATGAGTTATTAAGATGTATGTTTATGTAAGGTGGAAGAATTCTAGGTTAACCAAACCCTTAGTTTATATGTCATGAATTATATGTTAGGTCATGAATGGTTGGACATGTGCCATGTGTTATAAATGATATGTATGTATACCATATTTTATGAATGATATGTATGTATGCCATGTCTTATAAATGATATGAAAGTATGCCATGTTTTATGAATGAGATATAAGTAGGCCATGACTTATGAATAATTGGTATGTATGCCATGCTTTATGAATGATGTGTACATATGCCATGTTTAAGAATGAAAATGAAGAATGAAGTTAATGTTCATGCCTTTAAGGCATAACGATGATGTTAAGTATGATGAATGAATGAATATGCTATGAATGATGATGAATGAAAAAGCATGTGAAAGCATTTTATTTTATGTTATGGGCTTGTACCGGACCTAAGTAAGGTCCACGGTTCTGGACTACCGATGAAGCTATCCACGGTTCAGGACTACCGATGAAGCTGTCCTTACGGTTCGGGACTACCGATGAAGCTGTCCTTACTCTAGTAGGTCGAGATTAGCTACCTCGTATTTACTTAGGGATGCGCACATATGATGTATGAATGTGGTACAAGCCAGGGCCCAATGAATGTTATGATTATGTTAAAGTATTTAAAAGCATGTTTTAAAGATTAAGCATCTTTATATATATATATGCAATTGCCACATGCATCCATCCATGTTATGCATTACATTATGATAAGAATATTATGCAAAGTAAGTTTATGCAAGGTATGTTTATGCCATGATTTCTTTTATGTTTATGCTAAGTTAGAATGTCATGATTTTATTTATGTTCATGCTAGTTTAGGATGCCATGATTTATTATGTTTATGCTAAGTTAGAATGCCATGATTTTATTTATGTTTATGCTAAGTTAGAATGCCATGATTTTATTTATGTTCACGCTAGTTAGGATGCCATGATTTAATTATGTTTATGCTAAGTTAGGATGCCATGATGTTATTTATATCCATACTAATTTATGATGTCATGATTTAATTATGATAGGCTAAGTTAGGATTCCATGATTTTATTTATGCCCATGCTAATTTTTGAAGCCATGATTTAATTAGGTTTGTGCTAAGTTAGGACGCCATGATTTTATTTAGGTTCATGCTAAGAATGTTTGTGAGGTTATGTTTATTATGTTATGTCTATGCCAAGTATTATGCCATGCTATGAATGTTTACGATGTTGATGTCTATGCCAAGTATTATGCCATGCCATGAATGTTTTTAATGGTTATGTTTATGCCATGCTACGAATGTGATTAAGCTATGTCCATGACATGTCGAATGTATGCTAAGTGATGATAAGGCTTATGTTCTAAGTAAAGCACTAAGTATGTTAATGTTTCATGTGCTCATGATTAAGTGATGAATGGTTTTAGTGAGTAGGAAAGAGTCTTACTAAGCCTGTGTGCTTATAGTCTTATGTTCTTACACCGCAGATCACGCAAGGGGACAGTAAGGAAGCAGCAGGGGGGCAATGAAGCATGTGTGTGATAGTGACTTGGCCAAGAAACAATATGTTTGCTCGTCTTATGATAGAACTTTACCTTTACTATTATGTGCTTGAATGTGACTCCATGACATGATGCTAAGTATGATATGATGCTAGGTATGACACGATGCTAAGTAGGACATGATATGATGCTAAGTATAAAGTTAATATGTTAAGTTCCCATGTTATGCTGTTAGGAATGGTAGTAAGTGCATGTAGGTGTAAGTTAAAGGTTTCCGCTATATTATGATGTCTACATGCCCTAAGTAGGTTAACGTAACGCCGCTTTAGAAAAAAAAAAGCGGGCGTTACAGGTTGGTATCAGAGCAGTTACCATCTCACTACACACACATCAAGCCCTCTTCCTGCAGCTTCCAAGTAAGTACCTCTTTACATATCTTATAGTAGTAAGATGTTTTATGATTTTAAATATGCAAGTATGAACGATGTTTAGATGAAAAGTACTTAAGATATGTAACGATGAACGATATTTATCTTCTTTTATGAAATAAATAATTAGGAATAATAAGGGTAGAAAAGCGTTACTTTTTATCCTGGGTGATTCGATCGGTGTGTGTTTTTCTCTGTATATATTTGCGAATTGAAAAGGAATGGTTTTGTACTGGCTGGTCGGTTTGGTACTAACTATGTCATTTTTTTTCAATTCCAGATGTTGCATGAGAATACACTGAGAGGTGCCGCGAGCTGATGGAGCGGATAGAGGCAGTTGGTACAGTCCGACCCGTGGAGTTCAGGCAACATGGGTTTTTGGATCGGCTATTCTGGAAACTGGACAGGAAGGGTTTCCAGTCATGGATGATCATAGGATCGGAGCTCTGCTTCGTTCATTGCCCAATCCGGGCGAGAGAGGTTGCTCATCAGATCTGGGGCCAGCACGGATGCCGTATCTCATTTACGGAATTGTGTAAGCAGCTTCTCCGCCATGAGTTTCCGGAGGATCTGGGGGACTCGGAGGGGGAGCCCGAGATGTACGAGGAGGATCCCGAGCCGTTAGAAGAGGATCCTGAGATGTACGCGGAGGACCCCGAGCCATTCGAGGAGGACCCCAAGATGTATGAGGAGGACCCCGAGATGCTCGAGATGTTTGAGGAAGACCCGATGAGCGAGGATGATCTCGAGGTGTTTGAAGAAGACCCCGAGATGCTCGAGATGTTTGGGGAAGATCCTGAAGTACCTGAGGAGGTTCCCGAGATAGAGGAAGAGGATCCGATGGAGACAGTAGAAGATCCTGAGGTAGGCCAGGGAGGGATGAACGAGGGAGTGGCAGTGACTGCCATGATGTACTTTGTTATGGGCCTGATGGCAGCCCATCTATTTCATTAAGTTCTGTTGGTTTTGTGAACCAATAAGGTCTAGGTAGTCGTAATACAATTTGTCGAGAGTGTGGTTCAATCTTATGTTTATGAACCTGATATTAACAATGCGTGACCTATCATATCACACAATGGTGTCAAATTACATAAAGGAAATGATAGCGCTATGTGAGGACATATTGGAAAAACAAAATGGTGATCTCAGTCTCCAGAAAATAAAAGAGGAGATCCGAGAAGGAAAGGGAGAGGGTTTTCATATCGCCAAAGGGGGGGGGCATTCTACCTTAGGGATCATCTATGTATCCCTAATGACCCGGAGCTTCGAAGAAAAATACTGTGGAAGCTTACGGAACCCCTTATTCAATGCATCCAGGATCCACCAAGATGTATCAAGATTTGAAAGGAGAGTTCTGGTGGTCCGGTATGAAGAGGGATGTGGCCAGCATGTATACTTGCATGACTTGCCAGCAAGTGAAAGCAGAACACCAGCGACCCGGAGGAGTTCTGCAGCCATCCGATTCCGGATGGAAATGGGAAGACATCTCTATGGATTTATTTCAGGCTTCCCCGGACTACGAATGGATATGATGCAATTGGGTTATTGTGGACAGGTGACAAGTCTGCTCACTTCTTGGCGATCAAGATGACTTATTCGATTGAGCAACTGGCTCAATCATATGTTAAGGAAGTAATTAGGCACATGGAGTTCCCAAGACCATCATCTCAGATAGGGATGGTCGCTTTACTTCCCATTTTTGGAAATGCGTTCAGAAGTCTCTCAGCACTAAATTATGATTTAGCACTGCCTTTCACCCTCAGACTGATGGGCAGACTGAACGGGTGAATCAAGTACTAGAAGACATGTTGCGAGCATGTACCTTGGATTTCAAAGGAAGTTGGTGTCGATATCTATGCTTGGCGGAATTCGCTTACAATAATAGCTACCAAGCTACTATCGGAATGACACCTTATGAAGCCTTGTATGGGAAGAGATGTAGGTCTCCGATCTGTTGGTATGAGGGTGGTGAAAAGAAGGAAATGGGGCTCAGAACGGATATCATCAACAGCACCACCCGAGCTATACAGAATATTCGACAACGGATAGAAACTGCTCAGAGCCGGCAGAAGAGTTATGCCGACGTCCGGCGTAGACCCCTGGAGTTTAAGGTTGGGGATTGGGTGTTTCTGAAGGTGGCTCCTATGAAGGGGGTGATAAGATTTGGGAAGAAGGGAAAATTAAGTCCACGCTATGTGGGGCCGTACCTGATTCTGAAAAGAGTTGGTAAGGTGGCGTACGAGCCAGAGCTGCCTCCAGAGATATCAGCTATCCATAACGTATTCCATGTGTCCCTGCTTAAAAAGTGTATCCCAAATATGGACCAAGTGATCGAACCGCAGACAGTGCAAGTGCAAGAGGACCAAAGTTATGAGAGCAGACCCATTCAGATTCTGGATAGGGAGGTCAAGAAGCTGAGGAGTAAGGAGGTACCCTTAGTCAAGGTCTTATGGCAAAGTCAACGGTTCGAGGAAGCTACCTGGGAACGCGAGGACGAGATGAGGCGCAAGTACCCGGAGTTGTTCTAAGTTCGAGGACGAACTTTCACGAGGTATGGGGGTTTGTAACGACCCGAAAAATTCTCTTAATTTTTCCTTAAAATATTAAGCATGTCTAGATAATTTTCTGAGGAACCTAGAAATATTAATGCGAACTTTGGCCTAGAAAATCCATGTTTTCTCATTTAAATTGGGAAAAAGGGCACTAATGGGCCTTATATGGGGTTTTTAGTACCATAATTATTGGTGGATTTTAGGTGAAAATTAATATAAATATAAAGGGATTTTAATGAGAAATATTAACATAATTATGGGGGAATTTTTAGAGGATTTTCGAAAATACTAGGAAAAATAAAATAAAATAAGTGGGAAAAAAATTATGCAACAACCAAGGATTGAATCTTGGACCTCTTGTACAACCATGTATGCTTTAACCAACTCACCTAGCAAGGGAATGTTATAAGTGATTGAAGTGGATATTGGTTAAGGCTTAGAAGAAGATGAAGGGTCATGGAGAGACTCTTCATTTGCCTCCTTGATGAGTTATAAAGAGGGGGGTTTGGGAGTTACTTATTTCTTCCATCAATTGCATTTTCTTCCTCCTCCTTCCCTCATCCTAGACAAACACCAAAGGAAGAGTTTCCCTTGGGAAAAGCTCCACAAGAAGGTCTCATCTCCAAGATCTAAGAGTTTTCCAAGGATACAAGGACAAGGGGGTTCAAGTGTCCAAAGATTTTACAATTTCCTTCTCTTTTAAGGTTTAAAAATCAAGATCAACCAAGGTAAGACTCCCTCACCTGTGGTGTAATAGTTCCTTATGCTTTTAGCATGATATATTGGTTGATTTTTGGGATTTGATGTTAAAAGAAACAAGAGAAGCAAACCAAGAACCCTAGGATATCCTATGGGTTTCGGCCACTAGAAGTTTAGGGTCAAAGATGATGCTAAAAATCTTTATAATATTGTTTAATGTTCTCTTAAGATGTTTAGAGATTAAATATAATTTTTGAGAATTTTTGGGGTACCCAAGAATACCCTAGGGTTTCGGCCAACCTCAAGAACCCATGTGTAGGGTTGGGTTTAAAACCTCAAGTATATGTTTTATGTTTTATCATGATATAAGGGAGATGGAAGGTGTTTATGTGAATGTTTCACATGGCCTAGAGACCCTATAGGTTTCGGCCAAGTACCCTAATAGGGTGGAAAGTTAGGACTTATTTCAAGCAAGGGCCCCAATGGTCCTATGGTAAGGTATGGTTGGTGTTTAAGCAATTGATTTGGAGTTTTAATGGAATTTTTCCATGCCCCCATGGCCTTGAAGTTTCGGCCAAGAGCAAGACTAGGGTTAAAGGATTAGGGTTGGACTTAAGTATGAACTCAAATGTTTCCTATGGCCTAGTATGAATGTAGGAGATGTTGTTTGGGAAGTTGTGTGAAGTTTCATGGACCTAGGGTTTCCTTGGGGCTTTCGGCCAAGGATCTAACCTAGGGCTAGGGTGGGGTTAAACCTACCAAGATGATTGGGTATGGGTTATTAAGATGTATGTTTAAGTAAGGTGGAAGAATTCTAGGTTAACCAAACCCTTAGTTTGTATGTCATGAATTATATGTTAGGTCATGAATGGTTGGACATGTGCCATGTGTTATGAATGATATGTATGTATGCCATGTTTTATGAATGATATGTATGTATGCCATGTCTTATAAATGATATGAAAGTATGCCATGTTTTATGAATGAGATATAAGTAGGCCATGACTTATGAATAATTGGTATGTATGCCATGCTTTATGAATGATGTGTACATATGTCATGTTTAAGAATGAAAATGAAGAATGAAGTTAAAGTTCATGCCTTTAAGGCATAACGATGATGTTAAGTATGATGAATGAATGAATATGCTATGAATGATGATGAATGAAAAAGCATATGAAAGCATTTTATTTTATTTTATGGGCTTGTACCGGACCTAAGTAAGGTCCACAGTTCTGGACTACCGATGAAGCTGTCCACGGTTCGGGACTACCGATGAAGCTGTCCTTACGGTTCGGGACTACCGATGAAGCTGTCCTTACCCTAGTAGGTCGAGATTAGCTACCTCGTATTTACTTAGGGATGCGCACATATGATGTATGAATGTGGTACAAGCCAGGGCCCAATGAATGTTATGATTATGTTAAAGTATTTAAATGCATGTTTTAAAGATTAAGCATCCTTATATATATATATATACAATTGCCACATGCATCCATCCATATTATGCATTACATTATGATAAGAATATTATGCAAAGTAAGTTTATGCAAGGTATGTTTATGCCATGATTTCATTTATGTTTATGCTAAGTTAGAATGCCATGATTTTATTTATGTTTATGCTAAGTTAGAATGTCATGATTTTATTTATGTTTATGCTAAGTTAGAATGCCATGATTTTATTTATATTCACGCTAGTTAGGATGCCATGATTTAATTATGTTTATGCTAAGTTAGGATGCCATGATGTTATTTATGTCCATACTAATTTATGATGCCATGATTTAATTATGTTAGGCTAAGTTAGGATGCCATGATTTTATTTATGCCCATGCTAATTTTTGAAGCCATGATTTAATTAGGTTTGTGCTAAGTTAGGACGCCATGATTTTATTTAGGTTCATACTAAGAATGTTTGTGAGGTTATGTTTATTATGTTATGTCTATGCCAAGTATTATGCCATGCTATGAATGTTTACGATCTTGATGTCTATGCCAAGTATTATGCCATGCCATGAATGTTTTTAATGGTTATGTTTATGTCATGCTACGAATGTGATTAAGCTATGTCCATGACATGTCGAATGTATGCTAAGTGATGATAAGGCTTATGTTCTAAGTAAAGCACTAAGTATGTTAATGTTTCATGTGCTCATGATTAAGTGATGAATGGTTTTAGTGAGTAGGAAAGAGTCTTACTAAGCCTGTGTGCTTATAGTCTTATGTTCTTACACCGCAGATCACGCAAGGGGACAGTAAGGAAGTAGCAGGGGGGCAATAAAGCATGTGTGTGATAGTGACTTGGCCAAGAAACAATATGGTTGCTCGTCTTTTGATAGAACTTTACCTTTACTATTATGTGCTTGAATGTGACTCCATGACATGATGCTAAGTATGACACGATGCTAAGTAGGACATGATATGATGCTAAGTATAAAGTTAATATGTTAAGTTCCCATGTTATGCTGTTAGGAATGGTAGTAAGTGCATGTAGGTGTAAGTTAAAGGTTTCCGCTGCATTATGATGTCTACATGCCCTAAGTAGGTTAACGTAACGCCGCTTTAGGAGAAGAAAAAAAAAAGTGGGCGTTACAGGCAAAGAGTAAGAACTGAATGAAACTCATGATTAGGTATACATCTTTAATTATTTGATCACTACAAAATTTCCACAAGTAAGGATCATCTCACATATAAAATTTAGCATCACTCTTAAATTTGTCTTTCTGAGCCTTAGTAAATTTTGCAGAAAAAACATTAGCTACTAAATAGTTAACTAGATCCGCATACCATGGTCACTCACCATGCACCACTAAGAGGTATTCATCTCTAAAATCATCATCAATGGAGGTAAGGTGTCCATCTCCTTCTATCCTGCTCAAATGATCTGCCACCAAGTTCTCCTTGCCACTCCTATCTCGAATCTCCAAATCAAACTCTTGAAGTAGAAGCATCCATCTAATCAATCTGGGCTTTGCATCCGACTTCTTCAGAAGATACTTCAAGGCTGCATGATCAGAAAATACAATCACATGAGAACGTAGCAAATATGATCTAAATCTATCCAAAGCAAAAAATAATAGAAAGGAGCTCTTTTTCTGTGGTGGTATAGTTAGCCTGAGCAGCATCTAAAGACTTGGAGGCATAGCAATTGACATGTGGCGCTCCATCTACCCTCTGTGCCGGTACAACCCCTACAGAAAAATTTGAAGCGTCACACATCAACTCAAAAGGTAGAGTCCAATCAAGAGGCCTAATAATAGGAGCTGAAATAAGAGCCTCCCTCAATCTCTGAAAAGCTCCCTTGCATTTTTCATCAAAGAAAAAATCCACATCCTTCTGCAAAAGTCTAGTCAAAGGACGAGCAATCTCACTGAAGTCTCTAATAAACCTCCTGTAAAATCCTGCATGGCCAAGGAAAGCTCGAACATCCCATACGCATACAGGGTAAGATAGAGAAGATATAACACTAACTTTAGCAGGATCTACTTCAATGTCTTTCCCAGAGACTATATGTCCTAAAACAATCCCATGCTCTACCATGAAATGACATTTTCAAAATTCAGGACATGATTAGTTTCAATGCATCTATGTAGTACTCTAGACAAATTATCCAAACAAGTATCAAATGATGTGTCAAATACAGAAAAATCATCCATAAATATTTCCATGCAGTGTTCTAGTAACTCACCAAAAATACTCACCATGCACCGCTGGGAAGTCCCTGGGGTGTTGCAAAGCCCAAATGGCATACGTCAATAAGCGAATGTACCGAAAGGACAAGTGAAAGTGGTCTTCTCCTGATCCTTCGAATCTATACAAATCTGAAAATATCTATCTAGGAAGCAATAATGAGACTTCCCTGCCAACCTCTCTAACATATGATCAATAAAAGGCAAGGGATAGTGATCTTTCCTCGTTACTTGGTTCAGCTTCCTGTAATCGATACAAACACTCCATGAATTCTTCACCCTAGTAGGTACTAACTCATTACTCTCATTAGCCACCACTGTCACTCCTGACTTCTTAGGAACCACATGAATAGGACTAACCCACTTACTTTCAGAAATAGGGTATATAATGCCTGCCTGTAAAAGTCTAGTCACCTCTTTCTTTACAACATCTAGAATCAATGGGTTTAACCTTCTCTGTGGCTGCCTGACCGGCCTCACATTCTCCTCTTGAAATATCCTATGCATACAAATAGCCGGGCTAATACCAGGTATATCAGCTAATATCCACCCTATAGCTCTCTTATTCTACCTCAGAACTTACAATAATTTGTCCTCTTGCTCTAAATCCAAGTTCTGGGCAATGATAACATGTAAACACTGCTCCTCTCCTAAATAAGCATACTTCAAATGTTCTAGCAATGGTTTTAACTCTATCTGTGACTGCTCAGTAGGTATGGGTGATCCCTGGGGCTCAGTGCAATCCCCAACACTCTCACTGTAATGCCCGTTTTTTTTCATAAAGCGGCGTTACGTTAACATACTTAAGGCATGTAGACATCATAAGCAGCGGAATAACTTTAACTTATACATACATGCCCTACTACCATTCCTAACATAATGACATAGAAACTCGGCATATTGACTTTATACTTAAACATCATATCATGTCATACTTAACATCACATTATAGAGTTCCATAAGTCATTATTCAAGCATATAAGTGACTAAAGTAAAGTTCTTGCATAAACGATATACATATGATTCCCTAGGCCAAGTCACTACCACACACATGCGTTCTTGCCCTCCTGTTGCTTCCATCATTGTCCCCTTGAATGATCTGTGTTATAAGGAAATAAGACTATAAGCACACAGGCTTAGTAAGACTCTTTCCTACTCACAAAAATCATTCATCGTCTCATAATGAGCACATGAAACATTAACATACTTGGTGCTCTACTTAGAACATAACATCTTGAATCACTTATCATATACATAGCATGGCATGAACATAAACATAAGTGAACATTCCTAGCATGGCATAAGACATGGCATAATCGTAAACATAGTAAACATCCTAAGCATGACATAATACGTGGCATGAACATAACATAATAAACATTCTAAGCATGGCATAATACATGGTATGAACATAACATAATAAACATTCTGAGCATGGCATAATACATGGTATAAACATAACATAATAAACATTCTAAGCATGGCATAATACATGGTATAAACATAACATAATAAACATTCTAAGCATGGCATAATACATGGTATAAGCATGTCTATAAAGTGTAAACCAACCGGTAGGGCCAAATCACAGGCATACTTCCTATCATAGCATATGAACATCTTCTTAACATAATCATGACATAGATCATTTATTTCCATGCATATTCCTTAATACGAAGCATAAGCATAAAAAGTCTTATCAACATAGCATAATGCATAACATGAATGAATGCATGAGTGGAATGCTTATACATAAGGATGCTTAACTTTTTAAACATACTTTTAAATGTTTAAACATAATCATCATATCATTGGGGTCCCCCGCTTGTACCACATACATACATCATAGCGCGCATCCCTAGCAAGTCCGAGGTAGCGAGCCCCGACCTACTAGGGTAAGGACAGCATAGTCGGTAGTCCCCGAACCGAGGCGTTCTTAAGGAGCCCATCCCTGTTGCACAGCTCCGGTAGTGCCAGAACCGTGGACAGCTTCGGTAGTCCATAACCGGGGCGTTCTTAAGGTGCCCATCCCTTGGACCCATAATTCGGTCCGGTACAAGCCCATTCATAAAGTAAAATACTTTTCATGTTTCATCATTCATAAGACATTCATAGCATAACCATGTTACATAAAGCATGACTTAACACATGCTTGTCCTTTCATTGTTCATACTTATTGCATAACATCATGATGCCTAGAAGTAATGAGCATTATCTTCATTCATAAACATGGTATGCATCTTCTTTCATAAACATGGCATGAGTCTTTATTCATTTAACATGGCATGCATCATTATCCATACAACATGGCATATATCTTTATTCATACAACATGGCATACATCTTCCTACATAAAACATAGCATGCATACCTAAACAGCATTCTTATTTCTAGTACTTGCATGATCATAACATAGAAGGTAAGCATTGCATCGAACATGACATGTTTTTCATAGATATTATCCTACTACATAGAGCTTGTATGATCATGATACATAAGGTACACATTGCATTTATTGCCTAAGCATGGTATCTATCTTAAGCATGCATAGGTAGGATTTCCATAACATTCTACCTATCATTCAATTACATGGCATAAAACATAAGACATTTATCATAAACCCCATTAAGCATTGCATCCAATCCCAAACATAAAACATAAAACATGGTGCTTAAACTTAGGGTTATTGGTCACATGATTTCTACCACATGCTTGAACCTATATATATATATACTTCATGGTAAGCATAAACCATCATTCTTTGAACCCTAACTCCTTCCAAACCCTAAATTCCTTTGCTTGGCCGAAACCTATAGGGTGGAGTTCCATCAATTCCATAAACATGTAATATAGCATAAGGTAAAGGAACAACCATACATCATCTATAAGACCATGGGAGGCGATTAGGGCTCATAATTAGGGTTATCCCTAACCTTTAGCCCTCTTTCCTTGTGCAGGCCGAAACCCTACAAGGCCATGGGGGCATGGAAAAATTCCATGGAAACCCCCAATCAAACATTAACACAAAACGTACTCTACCATAAGGCCATTGGGACCCTTGCTTGAGGGAAATCCCTAACTTTTTTCCCTAGATCCAACTTGGCCGAAACTTGTGGGGGTCACAAAGCCTTGTGAAAATTCACTTAAGCCCCCCTCAATCTCCCTTATATCATGATAATACACAAAACACATGCTTGAGTGTTTAGGTTCCACTTTACCCATGGATTCATGGGATAGCCGAAACCCTAGGGGATCCTAGGGTACCCCAAAAATTCTCAAAAATTATATTTAATCTCTAAACATCATGAGAACACATTGGACAACATTATGAAGATTTTTAGCATCATCATGGACCCAAAAACCTAGTGGCCGAAACCCATAAAACTAGGATCCTTGGTTTTTCTTTCTTTCAACATCAAATCTTAAAAACCAACTAATATATCATGCTAAAAACATAAGGAACTATTATACCACAGGTGAAGGAGTCTTACCTTGGTTAATCTTGATTTTTAGACCTTAAAAGAGAAGGAAATGGTAAATCCTTTGCACACTTGCACCCCCTTGCCATTGTATCCTTGGGAAACCTCTAGTTCTTGGAGATGAGACCTTCTTGTGGAGCTTTTCCAAGGGAAAATGCCCCTAATGGTGTTCGGCTAGAATGAGGAAGGAGGAGGAGAGAAAACACAATTGATGAAAGGAAGAAAGTAACTCCCAAACCCCCCCCCTTTATAACTCATTAAGGAGGTAAATGAAGAGTCTCTCCATGACCCTTCATCTTCTTCTAAGCCTTAACCAATCTCCATTTCATTTTCTTATAACATTCCCTTGCTAGATGAGTTGGTTAGAGCATACATGGTTGTACAAGAAGTACAAGGTTCAATCCTTGGCCCATGCACCTTATTTTTATTTTGTTTTTCCTTTTATTTTCTATTATTTTCCCCAAAATTCCGAAAATTCTCCAAAAATTCCCCCATGATTATGTTAATATTTCTCATTAAAACCCCTTTATATTTATATAAATTTCTACCTAAAATTCTCCAATAATTATGGTACCAAAAAGCCCATATAAGGCCCATTAGTGCTTAACTTCTCAATTTAAATGAGATAATATTGATTCCTAGGCCAAGTTTTATATTAATATTTCTAGGTCCCTCGGAAAATTATCTAGACATGCTCAATATTTTAAGAAAATATTAAGAGAATTTTCCGGGTCGTTACAATCCCCCATACCTCGTGAATGTTCGTCCTCGAACTTAGAATAACTCCGGGTACTTGCGCCTCATCTCGTCCTCGCGTTCCCAGGTAGCTTCTTCGAACCGTTGACTTTGCCATAGGACCTTGACTAAGGGTACTTCCTTACTCCTCAGCTTCTTGACTTCCCTATCCAAAATCAGGATGGGTCTGCTCTCATAGCTTAGGTCCTCCTACACTTGCACTGTCTGTGGCTCGATTACTTGGTCCATATTTGGGATACACTTTTTAAGCAGGGACACATGGAATACGTTATGGATAGCTGACATCTCTGGAGGCAGCTCTAGCTCATATGCCACTTTACCGACTCTTTTCAGAATCAGGTACGGCCCCACATAGCGCGGACTTAGTTTTCCTTTCTTCCCAAATCTGGTCACCCCCTTCATAGGAGCCACTTTGAGAAACACCCAATCTCCAACATTAAATTCCAGTGGTCTACGTCGGACATCGGCATAACTCTTCTGCCGGCTCTGAGCAGTTTCTATCCGTTGTCGAATATTCTGTATAGCTCGGGTGGCGCTGTCGATAACCTCCGTTGTGAGCCCCATTTCCTTCTTTTCACCACCCTCGTACCAACAGATCAGAGACCTACATCTCCTCCCATACAAGGCTTCATAAGGTGTCATTCCGATAGTAGCTTGGTAGCTATTATTGTAAGCGAATTCCGCCAAGCATAGATATCGACACCAACTTCCCTTGAAATCCAGGGAACAAGCTCTCAACATATCCTCTAATATTTGATTCACCCGTTCAGTTTGCCCGTCAGTCTGAGGGTGAAAGGCGGTGCTAAATCGCAGTTTAGTGCCGAGAGACATCTGAACGCATTCCCAAAAATGCGAAGTAAAGCGACCATCCCTATCTAAGATGATGGTCTTGGGAACTCCATGAAGGCTAATTACTTCCTTAACATATAATTGAGCCAGTTGCTCAATCGAATAAGTCATCTTGATCGCCAAGAAGTGAGCAGACTTTGTCAGCCTGTCCATAATTACCCATATTGCATCATATCCATTCGTAGTCCTGGGAAGCCCTGAAATGAAATCCATAGAGATGTCTTCCCATTTCCACTCTGGAATCGTTAGTGGCTGCAGAACTCCTCCGGGTCGCTGGTGTTCTGCTTTTACTTGCTGGCAAGTCCTGCAAGTACTAACATGCTGAGCCACATCCCTCTTCATACCGGACCACCAGAACCTCTCCTTCAGATCCTGATACATCTTGGTGGATCCTGGATGTATCGAATAAGGGGTTTCGTGAGCTTCCATCAGTATTTTCCTTCGAAGCTCCGAATCATTAGGGATATATAGACGATCCCTAAGGTATAGTACTCCCCCCTTGGCGATATGAAAACCATCGCCCTTTCCTCCTAAGATCTCCTGTTTTATTTTCTGAAGACTCAGATCACCATTTTGTTTTTCCAATATGTCCTCAAATAGTGCGGGTGATATTGTCATAGTGGAAAGTCGCCCAGAGATGACCTCGACCCCAAAATTCATAATTTCTCTTTCAAGTGGTCGGGATAATTTAGACATGGACATCAAGGTGGCACTTGTGAGTCTCCTTTTTAGCTCCAAGAACTCTCATAGCATTATCATTTCTTTTATGTAATTTGATACCATTGTGTGATATGATAGGTCACTCCTGTTAATATCTGGTTCATGAACATAAGATTGAACCACACTCTCGCCAAATTGTATTATGACTAACTTAAACCTTATTGGTTCACAAAACTAACCGAACTCAATGAAATAGATGGGCTGCCATCAGGCCCATAACAAAGAACATCATGGCAGTCACTGCCACTTCTTCGTTCATCTCTCCTTGGCCTGCCTCAGGATCTTCTACTGTCTCTATCGGATCCTCTTCCTCTATCTCGGGAACCGCCTCAGCCACTTCCGGATCTTCACCAAACATTCCGGGGTCTTCCTCCAACATCTCGAGCATCTCGGGGTCTTCTCCGAACACCTCGAGATCGTCCTCGCTCATCGGGTCTTCCTCAAACATCTCGAGCATCTCGGGGTCCTCCTCATACATCTCGGGGTCCTCCTCGAATGGCTCGGGGTCCTCCGCGTACATCTCAGGATCCTCTTCGAACGGCTCAGGATCCTCCTCTAACGGCTCGGGATCCTCCTCGTACATCTCGGGCTCCCCCTCCTAGTCCCCCAGATCTTCCGGAAACTCATGGCGGAGAAGCTGCTTACACAATTCCGTATATGAGATACGGCATCCGTGCTGTCCCCAGATCTGATGAGCGACCTCTCTTGCCCGATTGGGCAATGAACGAAACAGAGCTCCGATCCTATGATCATCCACGACTGGAAACTCTTCCTGCTCCAGTTTCCAGAATAGCCGATCCAAGAACCCCATGTTACCTTGAATTCCACGAGTCGGACTGTACTCAACTTCCTCTATTCGCTTCATCAGCGCGCGGCACCTCTCAGTGTAGTTCTCATGCAACATCTGGAAATGAAAAAAAATGACATAGTTAGTACCAAACCGACCAAGCCAGTACAAAACAATTTCCTTTTCAATTCGCAAATATATACAGAGAAAAACACACCCCCGATCGGTTTAGTCTACCCTAGCGAATGAAATGTGTAACCACCTTCCTACACCCAAATTCTAAATTATTTATTATATTTTAATATATAAAAAACAATAGAAAATATCATTCGTACTCACATATTTTCCATCATCCTATCATAAGGCATTATTCATACTTGTATATCTTAAAACTATAAAGTATCCTAAAAGTGCTTACTATCATAAAATATGCACAGAGGTACTTACTTGGAAGCTGCAGGAAGAGGGCTTGATGTGTGTGAAGTGAGATGGTTACTGCTCTGATACCAACCTATAACGCCTGCTTTTTTTTTCATAAAGCGGTGTTACGTTAACATACTTAAGGCATGTAGACATCATAAGGCAGCGGAATAATTTTAACATATACATGCATGCCCTACTACCATTCCTAACATAATGACATGGAAACTCGGCATATTGACTTCATACTTAAACATCATATCATGTCATATCATGTCATACTTAACATCACATTATAGAGTTCCATAAGTCATTATTCAAGCATATAAGTGACTAAAGTAATGTTCTAGCATAAACGATAAACATATGATTCCCTGGGCCAAGTCACTACCACACACATGCGTTCTTGCCCTCCTGCTGCTTCCATCATTGTCCCATTGAATGATATGCGGTATAAGGAAATAAGACTATAAGCACACAGGCTTAGTAAGACTCTTTCCTACTCACAAAAATCATTCATCATCTCATAATGAGCACATGAAACATTAACATACTTGGTGCTCTACTTAGAACATAACATCTTGAATCACTTATCAAATACATAGCATGGCATGAACATAAACATAAGTGAACATTCCTAGCATGGCATAAGACATGGCATAATCGTAAACATAGTAAATATCCTAAGCATGGCATAATACGTGGCATGAACATAACATAATAAATATTCTATGCATGGCATAATACATGGTATGAACATAACATAATAAACATTCTGAGCATGGCATAATACATGGTATAAACATAACATAATAAACATTCTAAGCATGGCATAATACATGGTATAAACATAACATAATAAACATTCTAAGCATGGCATAATACATGGTATAAGCATGTCTATAAAGTGTAAACCAACCGGTAGGGCCTAATCATAGGCATACTTCCTATCATAGCATATGAACATCTTCTTAACATAATCATGACATAGATCATTTATTTCCATGCATATTCCTTAATACGAAGCATAAGCATAAAAAGTCTTATCAACATAGCATAATGCATAACATGAATGAATGCATGAGTGGAATGTTTATACATAAGGATGCTTAACTTTTTAAACATACTTTTAAATGTTTAAACATAATCATCATATCATTGGGGTCCCTGGCTTGTACCACATACATACATCATAGCGCGCATCCCAAGCAAGTCTGAGGTAGCGAGCCCCGACCTACTAGGGTAAGAAAACATAGTCGGTAGTCCCCGAACCGAGGTGTTCTTAAGGAGCTCATCCCTGTTGCACAGCTCCGGTAGTGCCAGAACCGTGGACAGCTTCGGTAGTACATAACCGGGGCGTTCTTAAGGTGCCCATCCCTTGGACCCATTCTTTGGTCCGGTACAAGCCCATTCATAAGTAAAATACTTTTCATGTTTCATCATTCATAAGACATTCATAGCATAACCATGTTACATAAAGCATGACTTAACACACGCTTGTCCTTTCATTGTTCATACTTATTGCATAGCATCATGATGCCTAGAAGGCATGAGCATTATCTTCATTCATAAACATGGTATGCATCTTCTTTCATAAACATGGCATGAGTCTTTATTCATTTAACATGGCATGCATCATTATCCATACAACATGGCATACATCTTTATTCATACAACATGGCATACATCTTCCTACATAAAACATAGCATGCATACCTAAACATCATTCTTATTTCTAGTACTTGCATGATCATAACATAGAACGTAAGCATTGCATCGAACATGACATGTTTTTCATAGATATTTATCCTACTACATAGAGCTTGTATGATCATGATACATAAGGTACACATTGCATTTCTTGCCTAAGCATGGTATCTATCTTAAGCATGCATAGGTAGGATTTCCATAACATTCTACCTATCATTCAATTACATGGCATAAAACATAAGGCATTCATCATAAACCCTATTAAGCATTGCATCCAATCCCAAACATAAAACATAAAACATAAAACATGGTGCTTAAACTTAGGGTTATTGGTCACATGATTTCTACCACATGCTTGAACATATACATATATATACTTCATGGTAAGCATAAACCATCATTTTTTGAACCCTAACTCCTTCCAAACCCTAAATTCCTTTGCTTGGCCGAAACCTATAGGGTGGAGTTCCATCAATTCCATAAACATGTAATATAGCATAAGGTAAAGGAACAACCATACATCATCTATAAGACCATGGGAGGCGATTAGGGCTCATAATTAGGGTTATCCCTAACCTTTAGCCCTCTTTCCTTGTGCAGGCCGAAACCCTACAAGGCCATGGGGGCATGGAAAAATTCCATGGAAACCCCCAATCAAACATTAACACCAAACATACTCTACCATAAGGCCATTGGGACCCTTGCTTGAGGGAAATCCCTAACTTTTTGCCCTAGATCCAACTTGGCCGAAACTTGTGGGGGTCACAAAGCCTTGTGAAAATTCACTTAAGCCCCCCTCAATCTCCCTTATATCATGATAATACACAAAACACATGCTTGAGTGTTTAGGTTCCACTTTACCCATGGATTCATGGGATAGCCGAAACCCTAGGGGATCCTAGGGTACCCCAAAAACTCTCAAAAATTATATTTAATCTCTAAACATCATGAGAACACATTGGACAACATTATGAAGATTTTTAGCATCATCATGGACCCAAAAACCTAGTGGCCGAAACCCATAAAACTAGGATCCTTGGTTTTTCTTTCTTTCAACATCAAATCTTAAAAACCAACTAATATATCATGCTAAAAACATAAGGAACTATTATACCACAGGTGAGGGAGTCTTAACTTGGTTGATCTTGATTTTTAGACCTTAAAAGAGAAGGAAATGGTAAATCCTTTGCACACTTGCACCCCCCTTGCCCTTGTATCCTTGGGAAACCTCTAGTTCTTGGAGATGAGACCTTCTTGTGGAGCTTTTCCAAGGGAAAATGCCCCTAATGGTGTTCGGCTAGAATGAGGAAGGAGGAGGAGAGAAAACACAATTGATGGAAGGAAGAAAGTAACTCCCAAACCCCCCCCCCCTTTTATAACTCATTAAGGAGGTAAATGAAGAGTCTCTCCATGACCCTTCATCTTCTTCTAAGCCTTAACCAATCTCCATTTCATTTCCTTATAACATTCCCTTGCTAGATGAGTTGGTTAGAGCATACATGGTTGTACAAGAGGTCTAAGGTTTAATCCTTGGCCCATGCACCTTATTTTTATTTTGTTTTTCCTTTTATTTTCTATTATTTTCCCCAAAATTCCGAAAATTCTCCAAAAATTCCCCCATGATTATGTTAATATTTCTCATTAAAACCCCTTTATATTTATATAAATTTCTACCTAAAATTCTCTAATAATTATGGTACCAAAAAGCCCATATAAGGCCCATTAGTGCTTAACTTCTCAATTTAAATGAGAAAATATGGATTCCTAGGCCAAATTTTATATTAATATTTCTAGGTCCCTCGGAAAATTATCTAGACATGCTCAATATTTTAAGAAAATATTAAGAGAATTTTCTGAGTCGTTACACTCACACCTATCCTCTGAATCTCCTGATATGTCAATCAATATAGGTGATCCCTGGGGCTCAGTGCAATCCCCTACACCTATAGAATCGTCTCCAACTGCGAGTAAATCAGATACAATCTTCAAATCAGCTGCCTCTATAGCTAATGCATCCTCTGCCTCAACTGAGCTAAAATATCCTCTATGAATACCAAGTGAAACTCTATGAGCAAGTAAATTGGCATCAACTAGCTAAATATCCATGCTCATGATGGAATGATCCTCTCTGGGGTGCTTCATAGCATCAAAAATACTAAACTGCACCACTGTGTCTCCTATCTCCATAGAAAGTGTGCATGCATATACATCAATCTTTGTCCTTGCTGTCTTCAAGAATGGTCTCCCAAGAATAAGTGGAGATCTATGTGCTAGATAATCCCCCTCCATGTCTAAGATATAGAAGTTCGGAGGAAAAATCAACTCTTTCACCTTCACTAATACATCTTCAATGATTCCAGCTGGGTGAGTCAGACTCCTATCTGCTAACTGAATAACCACTCCTGTAGGCTGCATAGGTCCAATGCCAAGCATCTAAAAAACTGATCTAGGCATCACATTAATAGAAGCTCCCAAATCTAACATAGCATCATGAAAAAGATTCCTCCCAATCTCACAGGACACAGAGAATAGTCCTGAATCTTCACATTTCTGGGAAATTGAATGAATAAGGGCTGAGACATTCTTTCCTAAACTAACCAATTCATTCCCCTTTAGCTTCCTCTTGTGCACACGCAAATCCTTAAGAAATTAGGCATACTTATGTATTTGGTTGATCATGGTCAACAATGGCACATTTATTTCCACCTTACTGAATAGATTCACAAGCTCTTGATGTTAGGATCGATGGCTCGGCTAGAGGGGGTGAATAGCTCTTTTCGGATTCTTCTCTATAATAGGGTTAGCACAATACAAAATATAATAGAAAATAATAGATTCAATGCTAACAAGAGTGTTTTACTTGGTATCCACCCCAAAGGGTGACTAACCCAAGGATCTGCACGCGTACACCACCTCCACTATGAATGATCTCCTTCAAGGTGGAGAAAACTTTTACAAAGTTGCTTTCTTCCTCATTACAAGATCAAGATAAAAGCTAGAGGAAGAGTAGATCAAATGGAGCACAAACAACACTTCGGTACAGTGGAGAACTGTATCCAACTCGTGCAAAAAAGTCCCCTTTAAATAAGAGAACAAGACAACTTAACAAGCTGTCCAGACCCACACCAGTCGACTGCCCCTGGGGCAGTCGACTGGCCAAGCATTAATTGCTAGCCAACGGCTAGTTTTCAGGGTTTACCAATCGACTGCACCTAGGGCAGTCGACTGGTCCGAGACTGTAAACTCTCTATGAGTTTTGGCAGTCGACTGCCCTCTGGCCAGTCGACTGCCCAGCCTTCATTCTCACTTACAACCTCTCAAAACACTCTCCTTCATGTATGCCTTCAGGTATGCTCCCTTGGCTCGCCCCTTGAAGTCTTCTTCCTCTGGCTATCGTCGCTTGGATGCGGATACAAGCCTTCCTTGGCTTGCCTCCATGCCACCCTTCACGTGTGCCCTTGAAGTCCACTTCCCGGCTTGCCCTTGGAGCACTCCTCCCTCGGCTCTCGTTCCTCGGATTTGTTTTCCAAGTGTGATTCTCCAAGTCCTGCAAACTCAATCACACACATCAAATACAACACAAAACCCTAACCTTAAACTTATTGGCACACACATCAAAATCATGATCTTCTCGATCATTCTTGGGTCGATTGACTCAACAATCTCCCCCTTTTTGATGTGTGGCAATATGTTTAAGTTTAGGGATAAAATACCAGCCAACAAAGTAAATAACAGTAGCATTTTGCAAAACATATGACATATCAAAAACCTAAGAGGTAACCTCCTCCTTAATCTATGCCCAAATTTTCATCATAATCCAATATTAAGTCAAGATTTTAGCTAAAATCAAACTTAAACTACCCATTCTCCCCCTTTGACACCATCAAAATGATTGCCTACATCAATACTAACCTATGGCATCAAATGAGGAAATCCTCATTTCTGAAAAGAAATTGCAGAAACTGAAATAAGTCATATCAGTCGACTGCCCATGGGGTCAGTCAACTGATATTCTGTCAGTCTGATATTTCAGCCTCTGAGTCGAATTTCAGAAACATCCAAAAAATTTCAGAAAATTCCAAAAATTATAAAACTTTGCAAACAAGTTTGATATACCATACTCTATCAAGGAAAAATATCAAATCATGAAAAATTTCAAACATGCTTGACTTTTGACTAAAGTCTCAAAATCCTTCAAAACACTAATTTTGTATCAAATTTCCAATTCAATTATGAACTCATACATGTTTTAAGGTCATGCCAACACAAATAAAACATGAAATAGTTTTCTAATATTTAAAAATACTTAACCATGATCTTTGAGCAAGGTGTCCATTAATTAAACACATGTCATCCCATTGGTTGGTCTATTTTTAATGATTTTGATACATTTAATGATTCAACACTATTCCACAAGCACAAGTGAACCAATTGTATCATCCTAACATCTCATATGTAAGAATACAATCATAAACCAAGTAATATGAGATGTTTTCAAGGTAAGCCTTATTTTGCCCAATTCATCATGCATTACTACTATGGGCACAAAACTCCCCCTCAATCCTTAAGTCAACCAAATTATAAAAATTTGAAATTCTTATATCATGGTTGACTTATCCCAAATCCTTTAACCCTTGAGGATTGACTTTGGTACCCAATAGTAATGTTTCCTAATTGGGTTAACCAAATACTCCTTGGGGATCCATTTCTTACTAAGGGTCTTGGTCTTTGCTTGGCCTCTAGCAATTAGACAATGGTAGGTTTTCCCATTACTAGACTTCCCAAACCCTAATCCCTCTTTTCTAAAGCTTGCTCTTTGGCTCCCAATGATCATATCTAATATTTTTGAGCCAACTTCAAACTTCCTAAGTGCTTGGGTAAGACTATCTACCTTTTCCCTTAAATCCTTATTTTCTTCTTATAAAAATGAGTCATTTGAGTTAGAAGAAAAAGCATGCTCATTGTTCTTAATTTCCATTGATGATAATCTATCCTTTAACATGCAGTTTTCCCTTTTTAAGCACTTGATCTTCTTTTTAGCATCCACTAAGTCATCACTAGCACTAGAAATAATTTTAACAAGAATAGAAGTGGGTAAGTTATGTACCTCACTTACCGAAAAGTCAGATTCCGAGGTGGAGCCTCCCCCTTCACTAGAGCTCCCTTCATCTTCACTTGAGCTTTTCTCCTCTTCAAACTCGGATGCCGTGGAGACAATGTCATCAATTCCTATTAGTGCAAAATGGGATACAAAGTGCTCCTCCTCCGATGACGATGGATCATTCCATGTAGCCTTCAAGTTTTGCACCTTCTTTTCCTTCTCTTTTGATTTCTTCTTTTCTTCCTTCTTTTTCAAAAGTGGACACTCATCCCTCATGTGCCCTTCTCCTTGACAGTTGTACCAGATAATTTTACTTGATCTATTTTTTTTCCTTGATTCTCTCCTACCATGAGGCTTGTTAGTAGAAAATTGCTTAAATGCTTTTCTTACCTTTCTTACCGTGTAGGCTTCCGCATCACTCCCCATGGAAGCACTTGATTCCTCCAAATCGGATGATAAGACCTCCTTCTTCTTACCTTTTCCCTTGTTTGCCACAAGGGCTATACTCTTTGGCTTGTAGTATGATTCTTCGATCGTTCCTCCAACTCAAGTCTCATGAAGCTCCATGGTTGAGAAAAATTCTTCTAGAGATGTCTTCTCTAGATCCTTGGAGATGTAGTATGAATCCACCATTGAGCTCCATGTTGATGTTCTTGGGAAGGCATTTAGGGCTTTCATCACAATATCTCGGTTGGATAGTTGTTCCCCTACACTTGTCAACCCATTAAGAATTTCTTTAAATCTAGCATGTAAACTCGTTACCTTCTCCCCTTTGTCAAGCTTGATATTATTGAGTTGCGATCGAAGAAGAGCTCTTTTTGCCATCTTCGCCTCTGAGGTGCCTTCATCAAGTTTGACCAACTTGTCTTATAAATCCTTGGCACTTGAATAGTTCTCAATCCTTGTTACT
>JAGFNQ010003374.1:124791-179835 GCA_024364735.1 Boesenbergia rotunda | reverse complement strand
CCATATAGCTCTCGGTCTGAAATCTTGATGGCACAGCCCGGAGCCTCTGGGTGGACTCCATGATTTCCCCTGAAGGGAGAGTTGTCAGGAATCTGGACTCCCAACTCTCTGCAGGCACCTGTAACTTACTAGCAAAAGGTACTGATATGAAAGAATGGGTCGCCCCAGTGTCAAACAGTGTAGTAGCTAAATGCTGTAAAAGAACTATTTGACCTGTTACGACCGTGGAGGCGCTGGCAGCTTCTTCCTTCGTGAGGGCAAAGACTCTGGCATTGGTTGGAACTGGTGCTGCTTCCAACCCTCCTTGACTGATCTGAGGTCCCTCCAGTATAGTAGGCATGTAATGTAAACTGAGGCTGGCCTCCATACTGTACGAACTGCTGAGGAAGTGCCTTAAACTTGTTTGGGCAGTCTTTGGATCTGTGTCCCTCTTGTCCACATGAATAGCATCCAGTTACACCCAAAAGGCATGTTCCTGGATGGTTCCTCCCACACTTAGGACAAGGTGGATACCTAGCTTGCTTATTCTCTGGTTTTCCTTTTTGGCTGTCAGGCCACTGCTTCCTTTTGTGGTTCTTGTTCTTCCAACTCTGGCTATTTGGCTGAGGCTTCTGGCCTCCTATTGTCTTGTTCTCAATCAGGACTGGCTTCTGCTGTGCTCGCTGTGCCTTGATGCTATTCAGGTAGTGCTCTGAGATTAGAGCACTACTGACCAACTCCTAGCTGGTCTAGGGTCGGTGCGTCCCGCTGTTCACGTTGAGTGCTATCTCAGGGTTCAGCATGCGGAGCATCAGTCTGACTCGCTCCTTCTCTGTGCTGACTAGCTCTGGGCAGAGGCGAGCTAGTCTGTTGAATTTCGCGACTGCTTCTCCCACTGGTAGGCTACCTTGTCTGAACTCTATGAAGTCCTCGTAGTGCTTGTTGGTAACCCGCATGTGGAAGAACTCCTCATAGAACTCTTGCTCGAAATCTGCCCAGCTCATCTGGTTGACTATCCTCTTACTCTTGACTCGCTCCCACCACATACGAGCATCTCCAGTTAGGCAGAAGGAGGCACATTTGACCTTCTCGACTTCTGGCCAGTCAAGACGCTCCATTGTGCTCTCTAAAGTCTTGAACCAAGCCTGGGCATCCCAGGGCTCAGTCGTGCCTGAGAAGCTTTCAGGTTTCAGTCTCTGCCACTGGACGAGGTATGCTTCTGGTCTCCGGTTCACGGCAGGGGTCTCCTGTGGGACGGGTGGGACCTCGGCCACTACTGGAGTTCCCACTCCTGCTGTGGGTGGTGTAGGAGGCTCTGGGTGCTGATTTGCCATAAGTGTGGCGATGGTCTTCTGTTGTTCTGTAATCTGAGCTTGCATTTGAGCAATGACTGCCATCAGGTTTGGCTGTTCTGTGCCAGGCTCACTGTTATCTTGAACTGGGGTTCCGTTCCTTGCATTAGGAGCTCGGCCTCTTCTTGCCATCTAATAATGTATAAGGAACAAGAAATCACTACACTTCTCTAGGTATAACTTATCTTCTTACTTAGTATCCTAATGTCCATCTAGGGATTAACATGATTCCGTGATACTAAGGATTAAACATGCTTCCTTGTTCTATGCACATGTGAGTAGTACTTAAGCATTTCTCTATACTGCAATTAAATAAAGGGGCAATAGAAAAAAACTGAAACTTAAAGCTTTCTTACTTGAAGACGGCAAGGTTGATGCTGATGTGTGTGTGATGCTGGAGAATGGGAACTGCTGTGATACCACCTGTAGCGACCCGCCTTCTCCTGCCTTAGACGGATCGTTACTTCTGTCTACTTCTTGACTCTAATGCACGACTAAAAATGCGGAAATCTTTTTTTTTCTTCTCAATTTAAATCTATCTATGATATACTAACTCTAATAGTCATGCATGATACCATGTCACACTTTCTTTCTCAAAAACTCGTAAGAACATACTTATTGAAACTTGCCTCGCTCAACTCAGCTTGCGGATATCAGTCGACTGGTACTGTACCAGTCGACTGGTACGCCTGAAATCTGAAAATTCAGATTCGAAACTTAGTTTCCAAAAGCCACCAAACTTATAGATTCAAGCCATAACAAGACACAACACCATTTCTATACTCTATACCAGTTTTCTGAACAATTTAGCCAATCAAAACGAATCCATAAACGTGAATTTAGGACTTTTGCGGAATTTAGCAAGTTATGAAAAATCTACATAGACTTTAAGCTAGAGTTTGTACAAACTTAACTTCTAACCATTGATACTCATCACACAAAATTCTGAAACATCCCTAAGGCATAATCAAATGTGAAAGCAACTTTTCTAAACATACTTAAGCAATAAAAACTTGATTCAAAGGGAAATTAATACTATCTTGGCACATGCATCTATTTCTCTAACAAAGTATCAATATTTCAAACTACTCACACTTCTACTCATCCAATGCAATCATAAGGATATGTATGCTAAATGAAATGACATGGAATCTTTACTCTAAGAAATTGAGCATGTAAAACTATCCAAAGCTTAAATGTTCGCTAAACTCCATAAAGCAAGAACTTGAAATTTGAATAAACTAAAACATTGTAATTCAAATAACTAAATTGTCTCGTCTCAAGGATCTCTCCAAAATCAGCCACCACACACACTTTACTCAGTACCGCCTCGTCGCCTTCCTTCAGAATTGCTTGCCTTTACCTTTATCTGCAGTAAGAGGAAATGCAACTAGTAAGCAAAAAGCTTAGTAAGTACTATCTAGCTCACAAAATCTCGAAATATGCAAACATGCTTCTTGAACAATATGGAATCACATGAGATACTTATATGCTTGAAAGAAACACTAAGAACATGTATAACTCGAAAACATGCATACTCAAGCATTTATAAATCTTAACTCACTTTTCTTGGCTTAACTTGAAACTTTAGCAATTCTTTAACTTAAATCTTTCTTTAACTCTTTGAAAACTTTCTTAAACTTAGAAAACTTTGCTAAAGCATATACTTGAAAATAATAATCACTTGGATCCACTGAAGACGTAAGTACCATCTCATGCGCGTTCCCTAAAAGGTTGGGGTAGCGAGCCACCAATCCTAATAGAGCAGACCTTGGTCTACCAGGGCCAAGACCTTGGAATTGGACACCTGGATTTCTTTAACGACGCCCTTGGACGCCGGGTACTGGCCTTAGAAAATAAAATAGCTTTTCTTTCTTTTCTTTCTTATCTGTAAATGCCTTGGCATTTTCTCGAGCACCTTGCGTGCTAAAATCCCTAAGTCTTGACTTTTGGGGATTTCTTAAGGCCTTGGCCTTTTCTTTTCTTATCTTTATCTTCTCTTTTCTTTTCTCATAACTTTCTTAGCCCCTAATCTCATATAGGGTGCTTAATCAAACTTATACAAACATATAATGAACTAATATCACATGCCAAAAATCATAAACTAAAGAAACTATCTCTTTTAAAACTTTTAAAGGAAATTCTCGCGGAAAAACCGCCTCTTACTGCAGGCGAGCAGTACTTACATTGATATCTTGGACTTACAACCAAGATTGACGTCTAGGGCTCTGAAAAAAATTGAGATCTCGGAGAATTCTTCGCGCCTACGCGTTCCTCTCGTCGCGGGGATCCCGAATATAGGAATACCTCTTGGAGGAGAGCTTTGGCCGGCCCTCTAGGGCTTGGTGTGGCGTGCGCACAAGAGAGGAGAGGGAGAGGGGTCGGCGCAACTTGGGAGAGGGAGAGGGTTCGAGAGAAAATAAAACTTCTCTCTTTAATAATCTATTTATACCTATGGGCGGATCGACCTAACTACCCCTTAAATATACTTCTCTCCATCCCTTGTTGTGCTTGATACCTTAGCCCAGCTGGTCGCGCTCGTTTCTGGTTTTGGGGTGGTCGCGGGTTCGAACCACCGGCTGCCCTTAAGTGGTTTTTCCTTTTTCTTTTCTTTCTCCTTTTTTTTTTAAAAATACCAAACGGACTCGGAAAATTCCATAAAAATATTCTAAAAATTTCTAAAAATATCTAGAATATTTCTAAACCATTTTTAAATAATTCTAAGGACTTTAAGAACTAAAAATGGGAATTTTGGGGCGTTACAGAGGGGGTGAATACAATCATAAACCAAGTAATATGAGATGTTTTCAAGGTAAGCCTTATTTTGCCCAATTCATAATGCATTACTACTATGGCCACAAAACTCCCCCTCAATCCTTAAGTCAACCAAATTTTGAAATTTTGAAATTCTTATATCATGGTTGACTTATCCCAAATCCTCTAACCCTTGAGGATTGACTTTGGTACCCAATAGTAATGTTTCCTAATTTGGTTAACCAAGTACTCCTTGGGGATCCATTCCTTACTAAGGGTCTTGGTCTTTGCTTGGCCTCTAGCAATTAGACAATGGTAGGTTTTCCCATTGCTAGACTTCCCAAACCCTAATCCCTCTTTTCTAAAGCTTGCTCTTTGGCTCCCAATGATCATATCTAATATTTTTGAGCCAACTTCAAACTTCCTAAGTGCTTGGGTAAGGCTATCTACCTTTTCCCTTAAATCCTTATTTTCTTCTTCTAAAAATGAGTCATTTGAGTTAGAAGAAGAAGCATGCTCATTGTCCTTAATTTCCATTGATGTTAATCTATCCTTTAACATGCAGTTTTCCCTTTTTAAGCACTTGATCTTCTTTTTAGCATCCACTAAGTCATCACTAGTACTTGAAATAATTTTAACAAGAATAGAAGTGGGTAAGTTATGTACCTCACTTACCGAAAAGTCAGATTCTGAGGAGGAGCCTCCCCCTTCACTAGAGCTCCCTTCATCTTCACTTGAGCTTTTCTCCTCTTCAAACTTGGATGCCGTGGAGACAATGTCATCAATTTCTATTAGTGCAAAATGGGATACAAAGTGCTCCTCCTCCTCTGATGACGATGGATCATCCCATGTAGCATTCAAGTTTTGCACCTTCTTTTCCTTCTCTTTTGATTACTTCTTTTCTTTCTTCTTTTTCAAAAGAGGACACTCATCTCTCATGTGCCCTTCTCCTTGATAGTTGTACCAGATAATTTTACTTGATCTATTTTTTCTCCTTGATTCTCTCCTACCAGGAGACTTGTTAGTAGAAAATTGCTTAAATGTTTTTCTTACCTTTCTTACCGTGTAGGCTTCCGCATCACTCCCCATGGAACCACTCGATTCCTCCAAATCGGATGATAAGACCTCCTTCTTCTTACCTTTTCCCTTGTTTGCCACAAGGGCTATACTCTTTGGCTTGTAGTATGATTCTTCGATCGTTCCTCCAACTCGAGTCTCATGAAGCTCCATGGTTGAGAAAAATTCTTCTAAAGATGTCTTCTCTAGATCCTTGGAGATGTAGTATGAATCCACCATTGAGCTCCATGTTGATGTTCTTGGGAAGGCATTTAGGGCTTTCATCACAATATCTCGGTTGGATAGTTGTTCCCCTACACTTGTCAACCCATTAAGAATTTCTTTAAATCTAGCATGTAAACTCGTTACCTTCTCCCCTTTGTCAAGCTTGATATTATTGAGTTGGGATCAAAGAAGATCTCTTTTTGCCATCTTCGCCTCTGAGGTGCCTTCATCAAGTTTGACCAACTTGTCTCATAAATCCTTGGCACTTGAATAGTTCTCAATCCTTGTTACTTCTTGTTGAGGAAGTGCACTAAGTAGATGATGCAAGGCTTTTAAATTTGCCAAGTGATCATCTTTTTACTTCTTGCTCCATCTTACTTTCTCAAGAAGCTTGTTATCTTGGCCCCTAGGCACCTCAAAACCATTTTCCATGATTAACATAATGTCAAAGTCGGTATTCAAAAATACCTCCATTCTCTTCTTCCACCATGAAAATTTCTTTACGAATTTTGGCGGTTAAATATGAGACTCAGCCATTTCAATGATTGCTCTTCTTGGCAGTTAGTCCGTCGAAGGCGTCCTTGCACTCTGATACAACTTGTTAGGATCAATAGCTCGGCTAGAGGGGGGTGAATAGCTCTTTTCGGATTCTTCTCTATAATAGGGTTAGCACAATACAGAATATAATAGAAAATAATAGATTCAATGCTAACAAGAGTGTTTTACTTGGTATCCACCCTAAAGGGTGACTAATCCAAGGATCCATACGTGTACACCACCTCCGTTATGAATGGTCTCCTTCAAGGTGGAGAAAACCTTTACAAAGTTGCCTTCTTCCTCTTTACAAGATCATGATGAAAGCTAGAGAAAGAGTAGATCAAATGGAGTACAAATAGCACTTCGGTACAGTGGAGAACCGTATCCAACTCGTGCAAAAAAGGCCCCTTTAAATAAGAGAACAAGACAACTTAACAAGCTGTCCAGACCCGCACCAGTCGACTGCCCCTGGGGCAGTCGACTGGCCTAGCATTAATTGCTAGCCAACGGCTAGTTTTCAGGGTTTACCAGTCGACTGCCCCCAGGGCAGTCGACTGGTCCGAGGCTGTAAACTCTCTGTGAGTTTTGGCAGTCGACTGTCCTCTGACCAGTCGGCTACCCAGCCTTCATTCTCACTTACAACCTCTCAAAACACTCTCCTTCACGTATGCCTTGAGGTATACTCCCTTGGCTCGCCCCTTGAAGTCTTCTTCCTCTGGCTATCATCCCTCGGATGTGCATACAAGCCTTCCTAGGCTTACCTCCATGCCACCCTTCACGTGTGCCCTTGAAGTCCACTTCCCGGCTTGCCCTTGGAGCTCTCCTCTCTCGGCTCTCGTTCCTTGGATATGTTTTCCTAGTGTGATTCTCTAAGTCCTGCAAACTCAATCACACACATCAAATACAACACAAAATCCTAACCTTAAACTTATTGGCACACACATCAAAACCATGATCTTCCCGATGATTCTTGGGGTGATTGCCTCAACACTTGATACTCCTTTGCCTTCTCCTCCTCTACATGCTTTTTAGCTTGAGTCTTACGCTGTGGAAAAGGTAAAGGGACCCTTGGTTCCTCCGCTTGAGCTGAAATTTTTGGAAGTGAGTCTTGAGCAGGAACTTCAATTGCTATATCTGCTATAGGTGCCTTGTTTTCACTGATTTCTTCTTGTTCTTCCACCAAAATTGCAGGATCAATAGAAGGACTTAGGCTTGAACTAGGGTCACATTCAACTATTGTATAATCCATTTCTAGACTGTTCTGAGCTGGAAAACAAGTTGCTGGAATTTTTTCAGCAAATTTAGCCCTTTGAGTATTTGGACTTGAATCAACTTTTCCACTCCTCAAAGTTATTGCACTAACATTTCCCTTAGGATTAGGAGTTGCTTGAGAAGGCAATTGACCCGATCCTTGGGTTTGTAATTGATTCATTCCACTCGCTAGTTGTCCAATATGTCTTTCAATGTTTTGAAGGGTGGAATCATTCTTTTGTTGCCCTTGTTGTTGTTGTAAAATTTGCTGTTGTTGTAGGATTTGTTGCATCATCTCCTCAAGCCTCTGTTGCTATGCATTAAACCCACTAGAGTTCCCAAAGCCTCCTTGATTAAACCCACTATGCATTAAACTCTAATTTTGAAACTGAAAGTTCTGTTGGTATGGTTGTTGATGCTGATATAAACTCTGGGATAGCTGTGAAGGTTGAAAAGATTGCTGGAAATTCTGAATTGGTTGAAATCCTTGCTGATTTTGTTGAAATTGAGGCTGAAAATGCTGATTTCCTTGCTGAAATTGTGGATAAGGTTGCTGGAATGGTTGGAAATGCTGCTGTCCTTGCTGAAAATTCTGGAAATGTGGCTGATTTTGTTGTAGGGGTTGTTGTGAAGTATTTTGCTGATAGAATGAATTACTATACTTCAAATTAGGGTGATCTCTCCATCCCGGGTTGTAAGTAGATGAATATGGGTCATTCCTTGATTGATATTGACCTCTAGTCAAGGCGGCTAATAATTCATCTTATTGTAAATTTGGACACAAATCTGAATTATGCTCATGACTTGAACTACACAACCTCATTACTTGATTTGTAGGTGAGGCTACTGTAAAGTTTTGATTTTGGCTCACATTATTCAAAGTCATTTGCTTCACAAAAGAAGTAAGCTCCATCAAAGAATTTTTAATCTCTTTTTGTTCATTTGAAATCAATTGAACTTCATTCACCCCTCTAGTAATCAAGGCCCTACTTCCAAATTGTTGAGAGTTCTCCGTCATATTTGTAATCAATTCTCTAGCTTGGTCTGGGGTCTTATTCACTAGAGCTCCTCCAGCTGCAGCATCAATCATTATTCTATCCATTTGAAATAGACCTTTATAGAAATATTGAATAAGAAGTTGCTCACTTATTTGATGTTGTGGACAACTTGAGCACAACTTATTAAATCTCTCCCAATAGTCATATAAGGTCTCTCCCACCACCTTTTGAATACCACATATGCTCTTTCTAATAATAGTCATTCTTGAAGCTGGAAAATAGTTCTCTAAAATGTCTTTTTCATGGCAATCCAACTTGCAACATGTCCAATAGGCAAGTAATAAAACCAATCTTTTGCTACTCCAGTCAAAGAAAATGAAAATGCCCTTAATTTGATGTCCTCTTCAGAAATCCCTTGAGGCTTCATAGTGGAACACACTACATGGAACTCATGTAAATGTCTATTAGGATCTTCTCCTGATTGTCCCTGAAACTTGGGAAGTAGATGAATTAGGCCTAATCTTAACTCAAAATCTCCAGCTAACTCTAGATAAGCAATACAAGAGTACTGAAATGCATCATCAGGGGTTGCAAGCTCGTTCATAGTCTTCTGATGTTCTGCCATGGGACTGCTTGAATGAGTAGGAATATTTTCAATAACTTTTGGAACTCTTCCTTGATTTCTCCTAGCTCTGAAGGTCCTCTCAATCTCAGGATCAAACTCCACAATATCACCACCTGCAGTCTTGGTCATAAATCCAACAAAATGGCAACAAATGTATATCGAAATCTAAAGCAAATGAAATAGAATCGAAGAATATTAAACTAAGCACAAGCTTAAATCAAACAAACTCTACTAGTGTGAAGTCTCCGGTAATGGTGCCAAAATTTGATAAGCCCACAACCATGTGTCAATATGAGCCTCAAATTGAATTTATAAATTGAAAACCCTTAGCTCACTAAACTAAGTGTAGTACAGGGGCCTCAAGTCGTATTTTTTCAAGAACTAGCTAAGAATGTTTAACTCAAACTAGAACTCATCATTTTCTATTTTGGGTTTTCAAGTAAGACGGGTATTTCTGCGATAATGAATGAAATTATAGTTGGAAACAGAATAAACTCAGCTAAATCAGAAACTAACTCGAAATTGCGGAAACTACACTTATTCCTATTTGAAAACTGAGCAATTCAATTCGAAACTATGAGATTGAAAATCAAGAACTAATATTGAATGCTGGTAATCTGTAACTAATTGCTGAATTGTGAAGAGTGTAAAAAACATGCTAAGAAACTTAACTGAAATATAGTTGGATACAAACCGAAACAAGTTAAGGAAATAAGTATTTAGAAACGAAATTTTCAGAAATCTAACATCAAATCAGTCCCTTCACCAAGATCTACTTCTTGTCGTCACACAAGAGCCAAGCTAGAAACCCTCTAGCTTAAAAATCAGCAAAGAATCGATTCCTGTGATCAATTCACATTGGCTTGATGTGTTAGCTGAATTCCTCCGCCAATCTCTTCCTTCTTGATAAGCTGAATGGCGAATTTGGCTCAGAAACCCTCGAAGAACCCCTCCGAATGCTTCGACGGCTCCGGTCGATGAAGAGCGGCGATCAAAAAGGAATCGAATAGTAGAAACATAGCTCCTCGGTGAAACCCTCACCTGAGCCTTTCAGCGACAAGATTGATTAGCAAACTTCACCAGAAATCTATCTCGATGATTCGAGATCTTGAAATGAATCTCCGATCTGAGGTTGGCCGCGCGAGATCTGCGATGAATGCAGAGAAAACACCGAAGACAGTGAAGAAATCGCGACCCCCAGCTGGTGAGCAGTTTTTGATTTAACTAATTCCAATTAAAAATGAACGGCTGTGATCATCCTCGCTTAATCCAACGGTCAGATCATCTCGGATTGAAACCAAACTTTCCAGATCTCCATCAATGGTCAGGATCTTCTTCTCCGTAGCTTGGATCGATCAGATCTACAATGGATGGTTTGGATTGGCCTTCCTTTTGAATGGATGGCTTAGACTCCTCTCGAGCTTGATCCAATGGCTAGATGATTTCTGATTTGGACCAACACTTCAGATCTTGATCTATGGTCTTGATTTACTCTACCTTAAGCTTGGATTGATCAGAAGATGAAAGATAGCTCAGATTTCGCCATATCTTAATTGGACGACCCACATTTCTCCATCGCTTGATCCTCTTGATTGAAGCCAAGTCTGAACTCAAATTCGATCCAATCTGATCAAGGTCCGTGATCATTCGAAGCTTACAACATTATATTCAAAATTTAATGCCAAAACATCTCAAATATAAAAAGATTTGCATCCAAAGCTAAAATAAAAATAACTCATGGAACCTAGTGTAAATGCAAGATTAAGCATATAAAAGGGATCAAAACATGGATTTCAGAGCCTAAATTGATTATCAAGATGGTAATTATCAGTAGGCCAAAAGTCCCCTGCCAAAATGATCTTCCTGGACAAGACCTTCCCCCAATGTGACTCCCGCAAATGCTCTCATGTACCTCCCTCATCACATAGTCAGTCTCCTCTGGCCCGACACATTTGAGGAGAGGTCGCGCAAAGGCCCTCCTATACAGTTGATTGCCGACCAGCGTGAATTTGGTCGCCCGGCGACGGAATAGACGGCTTTCTTGGTCCCTTCTTGGAACAGACCCACTGCGCAGGAACGCCACGTAGGGATCCCTCCAATCAGTCCGGGTATTTGATAAGTGCTATTTTATTGATTATTTCAGATGTTAAAATCCATGTTTGACGCACATTTTACATGCGTAACCTTGAATTTGCCTTCGGTTCCATAGATTAGTTCTATTTTGGGCTTTATTGCAAATCTTTATACATTTGAAATATTTTTGAACTTAATTGTCGATCTATTTTTGTAGGCATGAAAGGATCATGGACCGAGGTCAAGAATGGTCAGGATCAGGCTCAGATCAAGGCGATCAAGCTATGGAGAACTACGAGCCGTCCATTCAGAAGTTAAGCAGATCTCGATCGTCCAGGGCAAATCAGATGGATCCAAGCTGAGGAAAGGTAGATCTGATCATCATAATGAGCTTTGGAGGTTTAGGGGCAAATTGGAGAAGATCCAGTCATTGGATCAAGACAAGGGGATCTAGACCATCCATTTGAGAAAAAGAGAAGATCTGGACTATCCGCCACTGATCTAGTGAATCCGAGCTAGGGTTAGGGTTAATCAAGCACTCTGATCAAGATCTGAATGTTTCATCCAAATCAAAGATCATTCGGCCGTTGGATCAAGATCAGAGAGATCTAGAGCGTCCATTCAAAGATCAGGTTGATCTGAGCCATCCGTTGTAAATCTGGAGGATCCGAGCTACCACGAGGCAGATCCTGACCCCTGATCAATATCATCAAAGTTTGGATTTAATCAGAGTAGTTTTAACTGTTGGATTCATCCAAATCAATCTGGGTCGTTCATTCCTAAGTACTTAATCAAATTTTTGCCACACTTCTTCCTCATCGCGTCTTCGTCGCAACAGTGTTTCTTCATCATGTTCTTCATTTTTTTTTTGCTTGCAATTTCCTTATTTTGAAGGCGTGACCACCTCAACTTCAACCTTGGATCAAGATTTGGGTCATTGGAGAAAGCTTCTGTGAAGAATTCAGCTCGAATTTGCGCCGGACAGAGCTGTTTGAGGGTTTCGACAGTTCTGCGATCCAATCACTTGTTTCACATCCGCGAGCCATTTCCGATCATCTGAGCCGTCTGTTGGGGTCCTCAGGTGAGCTCAGAGCGTCCTCAAATCATCATCTCAATCCCATCCATTGAGATCGAGGAGATTGGATTGGATTTTCCAGCTGAGCGCAGTTTGAGCAGAATCGGTCAATTGAAGTTGTTTTCCAGTGATTTGCGGAGCTGAAGGGGTTCTTGGCTTGCCCTTGTGTGACGAACAAGGAGGTTTTGAGCTAGGGAAGGATTGAGGAGTAGTTTTGTTAGTTAATTTCAGTTCTTTTGCTGTAATTTCGATTTCTGCCATTTTATTTCTGAATTTCTGTATCAACTGCTGTAGTGTTTCGTTTCTGAATAGTTTCTTCTTTAATTAGAGTTTTAATTCAGTGCTTTTATTAGCTAGATTGTTTGTGTAATGAACAAGGGTGTTTAGATCAGTTTGTTTCGCCACAAATCATTTCTGAATTAAGTTTCAGGCTGCGTATCAACTCTTCCTATTTTTCTTCCTTGTGTATCAGTACTTGTTTTGATTAATTACTTTTGTTTACAGCAAGTTTCAGATCTTCTCTGCATTTCCATTATAGCTTGTTTCATCTACTTAGCATTCTATATCAATTTTTGAATTAAGTTTCAGCTTGCATATCAACTTAATTTCTGCTCATCTATCTTGCAGTTTTGAATTTGTGTCAAGTAACCACTAATCTTTCTTAATCCTTTCTGAACATTAGATAAGTGCATTCAATCTCGGATTATTCTATAGTTTCTGCTACTGGTTTGATCTTGAATGTCAGCATTTAGTTTCCATTTTTACAAGGCTTAAATTTCTATTTTTCTTTAAGTCCGTATCAAGTGACCCTTGGTTGTCTCAATCTTTTCAGAATTTTGGTTTTGTGAACTTGATTTCATTTGCTTGTGAGTTTCTGAAGTAAGTAGTTTCCTGTTTTTAGTCTTTGGTTTCTGCACTTTACTTGCTTTCAGTCTTCGATTCATGTCCTGCATATCAGGATGCTAGTTCTTGCTGTGATGTCAAGTTAAGTTAAGCTCTGAATTGTTTCAGGAATGAACTTATCTTTTAGTGGACTGTCGTGTTTGAAATAGACTTCATGTTCATTTGGCTTGTACTTGAATTGTGGTCTAATCCCTGCACATAAGTTTATCTTAATTTGGCATCAAGTGAGATTCGGCAATTACCTTTTGTCAAATCGTTTAGATTGCTGAGTATTGTTTTGATTCTCTTTCATTTGCATAAGACTTGCACTTGATTTCAGATTGTTTTCTAGATTAGGTTGAGTGCCTTGGTTGATTGGTTTTTTTTCATTAGTGGAGTTCATTAGTTGTCACAACTTTGTTAAAAACATTTAGTTAAGTTCTTTTATTTTCATTACGATTTCATGTCTAATTGAAACCAAACCCAGATTTTATTTGAAACCCAAAATCATTCAACGACACATAAACTCGAGCTCGAATCAAACACTCTCAACTAGCCCTAGGAAAAACACGACCTGTGGCCCCTTTACTACGTTTTCATCTTTGATTGCAAAAAGGGTTTCCAGCTTACACATATCTAAATTTTGAGGCCCACATTTATGACACCTAGTTCGGGTCCATCAAAATTTTTGGCGCCGTTGCCGGGGAAGCAACTAGTTGATTTGTTTGATTTTTGCTTGTACACTTATTTCACATCTTTCTTGATTTATTTTTGTGCTCACTGCTATATCTGGTGATCTGATTTTATTTGTTTCATCTTTTTATCTACTTTTACTGCGATTTGTTTTTGGTTTTATGACCAGGTCTACAGGTGGTGATCTTGAAGAATTTAACCCTGAAATTGAGAGAAGTTTCAGAGCAAGGAGGAACCAAGGCATACTTTCAGAGACTACTGATATTCCTCCTCTTCAGACTATTCCCACTCATTCAGGCAGTATCATGGCAGACCACCAGAAGACTATGAAGGAACTCGCAGCACCAGATGCTACATTTCAGTATTCCAGCATTGCTTATCCAGAGTTTTCTGGTGATTTTGAGCTTAGATCTGGACTCATCCATTTGCTGCCCAAGTTTCAAGGATTATCTGGAGAAGATCCAAATAGACACCTGCATGAGTTTCATGTTGTATGTGTTAGTAGGAGCCCTAGAGCCAATTATGTGATGATTGACTAGAGGCATTTTGTATCATATTCTATTATTAATAAAGGCATGTTTGATTATTATACTTACTTTGTATTCTATGCCGAATAACTAAGTATAATAATGTCCTTGTGTAGTAGGTTCATATCTACATTATATCGATTGGTTGAATCGATAGTGAGATAATGTAGAGAACACTACACTAAATTATTCCTAGTCAAGCATCAATTATTCAGGGACAATATTGATGCATGGAGACTAGCATGTAGGTCAATTGATGACTTGAGCTCACAAGTCATGGATATGTGATATCATGTTGACACATGGGTATACATTGGAGAATGTGTACTGAATGACCCGCCATGAGAAAGTTTCATAGATTGTCATATGAGTGTCATAAACTTTCTCATGTGACTATTGGTATGAATAGTCCTTAGACCTGAAGTCACTACGGTTCCCTACATAAGGAGTTATGTACTTTGGTATCGCCAAACATCACCCGTAACAAGGTGGACTATAAAGGCGATCACTGGGTATGTAATGAATTATGCGGAGAGATGTGAGTGATGTGGATGGGATCTATCCCTCCCATATGACGGGAGTGATATCTGTGGGCCCCTTGATCGAGTAGGACTACTGAAACGCATGGTCATGCTCAAATGAGTCAATATGAGATATTGAGCTCATTTGTTTGAGTGAGTCTCATCGGGGATCAAGAAACACAAGATTGATTGAGGATGACACGGTCTATGCCTCATTGGTCAATCTAGATATCAAGGATAGAATGACAAGGTCATACACTATCATAGTCACAAAGGTTTAGTCGGACCTCGACTTTTCTTGTTACTTAGGTAGCAATGATGCATTGCTAGATGTCGCTCATTGCTTATGCGTCTAAAGTGTTTAGGCGCATTGCCAACGTCACGAGAATCTATTGGGTCACACACAAAGGGCACAATGCTTCGGGAAAGTTGATCGGCAGACCTGAGCCCGAGTTGGGAACTCGGGAGGTCAGTTCGGGGGACTCGAGTTGGGAACTCGAGAGAGACCGAGTCGGAGCTCGGCGGGCCGAGTCGGAGCTCGGCGGGCCGAGTCGGAGCTGGGCGGGCCGAGTCGGAGCTGGGCGGGCCGAGTCGGAGCTGGGCGGGCCGAGTCGGAGCAGGCGGGCCGAGTCGGAGCAGGCGGGCCGAGTCGGAGCTCGGCGGGCCGAGTCGGAGCAGGCGGGCCGAGTCGGAGCTCGGCGGGCCGAGTCGGAGCTCGGCGGGCCGAGTCGGAGCTCGGCGGGCCGAGTCGGAGCTCGGCGGGCCGAGTCGGAGCTCGGCGGGCCGAGTCGGAGCTCGGCGGGCCGAGTCGGAGCTCGACGGGCCGAGTCGGAGCTCGGCGGGCCGAGTCGGAGCTCGGCGGGCCGAGTCGGAGCTCGGCGGGCCGAGTCGGAGCTCGGCGGGCCGAGTCGGATCTCGGCGGACCGAGTCGGAACTCGGCCGATTGGGTCGGCACTCGGCAGACTGGGTCGGAGCTCGGCAGACTGGGTCGGGAGCTCGCCACTCGGGTGACTTGGTCGGGAGACCGAGTCGGAAGCCCGAGAGGCCCGGTCGGAGTTGCATGGAGGAAAGAGAAAAATCTCTTTTCATTGGATGAAAAGATTCTTTTCTTGCATGGGAAAAGATGAAGAGCCACATAAAAAGATGTGCTCTTTATTGGGAAGCCAAAGAGACACAAACCTCTTCATATTCATGGGATGATTATAAAAGAGGGTCTTGTGACTTTGGATGAGCTCTCCTTCTTCTTGCCTTAGCTTTTCCCCTTCTCTTCCTCTCCTCTTCCTCTCCTCCACTCTTGGCCGAAACCTTACTATAAGGTTCTTGGTGTTTTCGACCTACCTCAAGTTGCTAGCACAACTAAGGTAGCTCTCCCGAAGTTGAGAGATTGTGTCCGTGTGGATACGAATAGAGACACGGACGCTTGAACGTGCAAGAGATCTGGCGCATCTTGGACGAGCGGGATAACCGAAGGGGACGCTTCAAAGGTATAAACAGTAGATAAATCTATTAGATAGATAGCTTTGTACGAGTTTTCTTTCGCTTGGATCGCTCGTGGGTTCTTGTTTCCGCTGCGTTTTTATTGTTTTGTGTCGGGAGAACCCAACAGTATGCTCCACTATGAAGCCTCAAGGCATTTCAGAAGAAGATATTAAGCTGAGAGCTTTTCCCTTTACACTGACAGGAGCAGCAAAGGATTGGTTCTAATACTTACCCACTGGGCATGTGTCTAGTTGGATTTCGATGAAGAAAGCGTTTTTGGAAAAATATTTCCCAGCCGCCAGAACAGCAATAATTAGAAAAATCATTTGTGGCATTCAGCAAGTGGTGAGTGAGACGCTTTATGACTACTGGGAGAGATAACAAATTATGTTCAAGTTGCCCACAGCACCAGATCAGCGAGCAGCTTCTGATTCAGTATTTTTATGAGGGATTGTTGCAGATGGACAGGATTATGATAGATGCTGCAGCTGGAGGAGCCCTAGTGAACAAAACGTCAGATCAAGCTAGAGAGCTCGTTTCTAATATGGCTGAGAACTCACAATAATTTGGAAGCAGAGCATTGACCACCAAAGGAGTGGGTGAAGTTCAGGTAGTTTCTACTGATCAGAAGGAGGTTAAGAATGCATTGATAGAGCTCACATCAGCGGTTAAGCAAATTGAACTAAATATTGCAAGGCAAAATTCAACTCCTTCAGTACCTCCACAATCAAGCTAAGTGATGAGTGTATGTGGCATTTGCGCTAGCCAAGAACACAATTCAGATTCATGCCCCAACCTCCAACAAGATGAGTCACTAGCGGCATTGGTTAGGGGACAATTTCAAGCAAGAAACAACCCTTACTCCTCTACTTATAACCCCGGTTGGAGGGATCATCCAAATCTGAGGTACGGGAACTCTTTTTACCAACAGAACCCTCAACAACAACAATTCCAGCAAACATCACAGCAGCTCCAGCAAACTCAGCAAAGTCAGCAAGTTTTTCAGCCTTCGAACCAGAATTTCCAGCCTACATTTCAGCCAAATTTCCAGCCAACTCAGCAGCAGTTTCAGCCCCAATTTCAATAATTCCAATCTCAATTCCAGCCATATCAGCAAGGGCAGCAAGGTTTTCAATCATTTCAAACTTTCCAACCTCAAAACCAGCAAAATTTCCAGCCCTCACAGCCATACAATCAGAATTTCCAGCCTTACAATCAAGGGTTTCAGCCCAATCAATTCCAATCCTCACCGCAACAAGTTCCATATCAAAACTAGAATTTTCAAGGATACAATTCTCAGCAAGTTTTATCAACATTCCAGCCAAGTTATCAGCCCTATCAACAACAAATTCAACCCTCTATTCAACCCCAATTCCAACCGCAGCAAGTTCAACAATTTCAGCCTACTACTTCATCATTTCAAGGTCAATCAAGGCACTTTGCTAACCAAGGAAGCTATGGGGGTTCTAGTGGAGGAAATGTGTCACAACAGAGGGTAGAAGAAATGTTTCAACAAATGTTTCCCACCATACAAAACCTCGAGAGGCAAATGGGTCAATTGGCTAGTGGGATAAATCAAAGTCAAGCTCAAGGATCAAGCCAACTACATTCCCAAGTTGTTCCCAATCCGAAAGGAAACGTGAGTGCTATTACTTTGAGGAGTGGGAAGGTTACATCATCTCAAAATGGTCCAAGAGCTGAAAATTCTGAAAATAGGGCAGCACCTCCATTTCCAGCTCAAATCAGCCCTGAAACGACTTCAAAATCAGTTGGTTCCACCCCTAGTCCATGCCCAACTCCTTCCTCAAGTAATCCTGTAATTTTGGTGGAAAACGGAGGAGAAATCAATGCCGAGATAGATTTTACAGCAGCTACTTCGCATGGGACAGCAACCCAGAAATCAGCCCCTCCACTTCCGGCCAAAGAAGATGAATTGAGGGTTCTCTTACCCTTTCCACAGTGGAAAACACAAGCCAAAAGACAAGTGGAGGAGAAGAAAGCCAAGGAGTACAATGAATTGGTAAAACTTTTCAATAAAGTAGAGATTAATGTACCTTTGCTGACTATGATTAAACAGATTCCTAAGTATGCCAAGTTTTTGAAAGATCTCTGTGTTCACAAGAAGAAACTTAAGGAAAATGAGTTGGTCAGCTTAGGGAAAAATATTTTAGCATTTATCCACTCCATTCCTCAGAAGTGTGAAGACCCTGGAGTATTTACTATTTCTTGTGAGATAGGAAGCACCACATTCCATGATGCCATGCTTGATTTAGGAGCTTCCATTAATGTGATGCCCAGGTCAGTCTTCCAGATGCTTGGCATAGGCCCTTTATAGCCCACTGGTGTGGTGATACAGCTAGCAGACAAGAGCCAGACCCACCCAGCTGGTATGATTGAAGATGTTTTGGGGAAGGTAAAGGAGCTAATATTTCCTGCAGATTTTTATATCTTGGATATGGAGGGAGATTATCTTGCACACCGTTCTCCATTTATTTTAGGAAGACCATTTCTGAAGACTGCTAGAACAAAAATTGATGTATATGCTGGTACACTTTCCATGGAGATTGGAGACACGGTGGTTCAGTTTAGCCTTTTCGATGCTATGAAGCACCCGAGAGAGGATCACTCCATTATGAGCATGGATATTCTTGAGGAGTTGGAGGATACAGAGTTAGAGGCTGAGGGATTTTTGTCTGATTTTTTGGGAGGAGATATTTATTCAGAGGAGGCTGAGAGAGTATTTACTGCTGAGACTGAGAATTTTTCAGAAGATATTTCAGATGCATTTCCAGCTGGAGAGGTTTTTCTAGGTGTAGGGGATTGCATAGAGCCCCAGGATCACCTATTTCTACTGAGATTCATAGTGTAGGGGATTGCACTGAGCCCCAATGTAAAATACGGCAATTCGAAAATCCAGACCAGAAAATTTTTCGGAATTTTTCTGGATAGAGTCTAGGGTTTCCGACTTACGTGAGGAGCCCAAAGGGCTTTATTGTAAAATTTAAAACTTATCAAGGGTTTATGGATAAACTCTTGAATTACGAAAGGGTAAATAATCTAACCCTAGAGAAATACTGAGGTGGATTAAAATATATTAGAGGATTAAACAACTAAAACCCTTACTGTAAGGGCATGATTTGGATGTTAAGAGTTTGAGGGGCTTTTATGCAAAAACACCCTCCTTTAATAAAACTTTCCTCTCCTCTCCATCTGCCGCAGCCACACCTCACCTTTGCGATGCCCTAGCGCCGACCCGATTTCTCTTTTTCCCTTATTCCTCGCGTGCCCTAGCCGCAACGCCCGACGCCTTCCTCTTCCATTCCTTCGCGAGCACTAATCGCAGCCGAATCCCATCCGACGACGACTCCTCTTTGGCCTTCACGCTCGCGGACGACGGGTGATGCTAAGCTGCGGTCGGAGTGGGTTCCGATGTCAGGTACCCACTGATGGAGAAAGGTGGCTGAGGGAGTGATGAGGAATTATTGGGGAGAAGGAGTTGCTGTGGTAGCCTTCCTGTGATTTCTGAACATCGGATTTGGAGCAGGGGAGTCCGTCGGCACCGATTCAGGTAAGGATTGTTTCTTTTGATTGGTTGAGCGTGGATGAGCTCGCTGATCGATTAGGATAGATCAACACATATGATTAAGTTTTGAATGAACTATCAATCCTAATCGCCATCTTAGATTGAAATCGTTTCTGTTTTCGGGTTTTGATTTGCAGCTTCGAGTTCCTACTATCTCATATAGGAATTCTATTATGAAATCAGATTTAGTTATAGTTTTGGTGCTGAGATTATCTGTTGGGTTGGCGAAATCAATTTTGGTGTTCTTTTGGGTTTCCGATTTGGTGTTGGGATTGGTATATGGTGATGGTTCAGATTTTAGATCATATTTCTATTTTTGGCAATTGATTTCAGGTTGGGTGCTCACTCAGGGTTTTATTGAGGTTTTTCTTGCTATGAGATCCATCTATTAAGGAATTTTTGGATGTTCTATTCTGATTCGAATAACTGTCGTGCACTCCTCAAGAATTGCACATATTTTCCTTATGTTGGCACTATATTTGTTCTGATTTAGGTAAACTGTTGGTGGTGGGTTGCCAGATCTAAGCAAGGGAAACAACACCGTTGCAACCATGGTAAGGTTTGAATCTGTTTAATATTGATCTAAGGTTTAGAATCAGAAGTATTGATATGCTATGGTATTGACTAGTGAGGTGGAAGCTTGGTTAGAAAAGATTTCTCTTAGATTTAAATTAAAAGTCATGTTCTGGAATATCCTCTTGGTTTTAAATTTGATTTCGTGTCTTGGGTCAAAGCTTTTGGGAGGATGCTGTGTGGTGTTGCTTACTAAATCAGTGATATGGATTTTTGGTTATTTGTTTGGATTTAGGATGATGCAGTGGACCTGAGGATTTAATGGTTGTTGAAAATGGAGTACGGATTGAGTGGCATCTAATCTTGTTTTATTTGGATTTTATTGTCATGATTCTGATCTTGGAGTATGTTTCATCTTATGGTTTAGGTATGGAGATGTAAGTGTAGTTGCTTAAACCTTGTTGTTGCATGAACTTCACTTGAGGTGTGATTTGTGTGTACTCTGATTGATCTAGCAGCTTGTGCTATGGGATATATTGTATCTGGAATAGAATATTCTGATACATTGGGGGAATGAGTGTGTGACCTGGTTGTGGAGCTAAGATATGATAGTACTTCGTGTGATCATATTTCGAGTTTGTTGATTTTAATTGGGTTTTGTTATTTTCATATCTGTATTCTTGGATCAATTTTGTATCAAATTTATCCGGTTTGGTTTATCTGATCATTGAGGAAATTAATAATGGATTGAATTAGGAATTGGGTCTCACTATGACTTGTAAAAATCCTAGCCGTGTGATACGTGGTAGGTAATTTGGGATAAGTAAGGGTTAATCATTTAATTATGGTTAATTAAATGAAACGAGAAAATTATAACGATCCTAGTTACTGGAGATAGCTCGTTAGCTATAAATTACGTATTATTATAGCTAAACATTATGCCTTTGATACAGGGCATTGATTGGATATATCATTGCTGATTAGCGGACGGAAGGTTCTTTCTGATACGAGCATCTTGCGATTGAGGCGGGTACCCTTTGACTTATCTATCTTGATATTGTCATTTTGTTATGCATAGAATGTTATAGATAGCAGTAAGATCCTACGCTATCCCTGGTTATTATGTTTGATCTGGATATTGTGGTTTACCCCTGTTTATTATGTCAGTTCTGGATACCTGTTGTTTATCCTTGAGTTATTATGCTGTTAGTTCCATACAGTCTCTAGTATTGTCATCTCTACATGTATGCTTAGATATCGTAGTGTATCTCTTGCATTTGACCTTGAGGGATCTGTATTTCAGTTCAGTATACCTTGTAGGATACCTGTATTTCCTGTTATAGGATTTCAGACTGAGACTTAGTATACTGAGGACTTGGGAGGGAGATACGTGTATCTATCATACACCATCCTTGCACTGTTGCATGCCGGCGATCAGTGACTCCCTTGTGGTTGAGCCTAATCGTTTTCCGGTACATGACGGGCACACACGGCCACTCATGGGTTAGTGGATACCGTAGATGTGTGCATTTGCCCTGTATTGCTCCGTTCGGCCACTATTTGGAGAGTGAGCGCGGGCGTGGTAGCAGCCAGGGATCCCTTCTCGTACTGAGCCACGAGGAGATGAGAGCTTGACTCCCCCATTGCCTGGGGTTAGGAGCGTGGTCTCCGCCAGCATCCTGTCCACCCGGTCACTCAGGAGCAGTGATGGCAGGGTGTACAGTTGTCAGAGCCCTACCCGTTCAGACGTCCCTATGACAGGTGTACGTTGATCTGTCTGGTGTCAGGGGTGACACATGTCATTGCACCATGTGCATACTTTGCATCGTGCATTGTTTGCTGCACTTATTTGCTGCACTTGTTTGACATCGCATATTCTGGAGACTTGTTATCTGTGTTTATATGCCTATTGGTTTTCCGTTGGTATTTCTTACCCTCTGTACAGGTTAGATGGATTCAGGTATGTACCTACCCAGTGTTTTCAGTTCCAGTCTTTCCCTATTGTTGATATAAGACTGTATTAGCAGAACTCTTGTTGTTAGTATAACTTTCTATGCATATCTGTTGGGTATTCGCTGAGTTATGGACTCACCCCGTTGCCATATATGTTTATTTCAGGTTGATGTCTGCGAGGAGATCCCGAGCCGCCAGTCCCTAGCTCCAGAGGAGCTTCGCTTGGTTTTATTTTATGTTTGTTTTGCTTATGGACCCTGTAGTGTTTCCTATGCTTCCGTTGTGGTGTTTCGAACACGTATTCATGTTTTATTTGATGGTATTGTACTTTTGAGTCCTATGTTGGACTTCGATTGGTTTTGGTTTTGTTTCTGCCCCCTGGCAGCTCAGGTGAGTTCGGATTTAGTTTTTCGATAGTTATATTCATATAACTGTTGTTTCTGCTTATATCTGAGGCCTGTGGCCCTTTAAACTGCGTGGTTGTGCAAATATTTAAACTGCGTGGATTGTTATATATATTGTGTATGTGTAAATTGTCCGCCGGATAGGGGAGGTGCTGTCCGATTTTCTATTGGATCAGCGGCTCCTGGGTCTCGGGGCGTGACACCCAAGGATCGCCTATTTCTACTGAGAAAGACCAGAGTGAACTGAAGTCACTACCAGGCCATTTGAAGTATGCAAACCTAGGAGAGGAGCAGACTTTTCCCGTGATTATTGCACAGCATTTGGAGTCAGAGCAAGAAGAAAAATTATTACAAGTCCTGAGGCACTACAAGAAGACAATTGGGTCGACTCTATCAGATATACCAGGTATTAGCCCAGCTATCTGTATGCACAGGATATTTTTGGAAGAAAATGTTAAACCCGTGAGGCAGCCACAAAGGATACTCAATCCACTCATTTTGGATGTTGTAAAGAAAGAGGTGACTCGACTTCTACAGGCAGGTATCATTTACCCTATTTCTGACAGCCAGTGGGTTAGTCCTATTCACGTGGTGCCCAAGAAATCTGGAGTGACCGTGGTGGCAGATGAAAGAAATGAACTAGTGCCCACCAAAGTTAAGAATTCCTGGAGAGTCTGCATTGATTACAGGAAGCTCAACAAGGTCACAAGGAAAGATCACTTCCCTTTACCCTTTATTGATCAGATGCTTGAGAGACTGGCAGGGAAGTCGCATTATTGTTTTTTGGATGGATTTTCAGGCTACTTTCAGATTTGCATAGATCCAGAGGACCAGGAGAAGACTACCTTCACTTGCCCCTTTGGCACTTTTGCCTACAGACGTATGCCCTTCGGACTCTGCAATGCACCCGGTACATTTCAGAGATGCATGGTAAGTATATTTGGTGAGTTGCTAGAGGACTGTATGGAGATATTCATAGATGATTTTTCAGTATTTGGCACGTCTTTTGATTCATGCTTAAATAATTTGTCTAGGGTTTTACATCGTTGCATTGAAACTAACCTTGTTCTTAATTTTGAGAAATGTCACTTCATGGTAGAGCATGGGATTGTACTTGGACACATAGTCTCTCGGAAAGGTATAGAGGTAGATCCTGCAAAAATCAGTGTTATTTCTTTATTATCTTACCCCGTATGCGTACGGGATGTTCGTGCTTTTCTTGGACATGCAGGTTTCTATCGCAGATTTATTAGAGACTTCAGCTTGATTGCTCGACCCTTGACACGACTTTTGCAGAAAGATATTGAGTTTTATTTTGATGATAAATGCAAGGAAGCTTTTCACAGACTCAGGGAAGCTCTAACCTCAGCTCCTATCATTAAATCATCTGATTGGACTTTACCATTTGAATTAATGTGTGATGCCTCTAATTTTGCAGTGGGAGCTGTTCTAGCACAGAGGGTTGATGGAGCACCACATGTCATTTGCTACACCTCCAAAACCCTAGATGCTGCCCAAGCAAACTATACCACTACTGAAAAGGAGCTTCTTGCCATTGTTTTTGCTTTGGAAAGATTCAGATCTTATTTATTGTGCTCACATGTTATTATTTTTTCTGATCATGCAGCTCTGAAATACTTGTTGAAAAATCCTGATGCAAAACCTAGACTGATCAGATGGATGCTCCTACTCCAAGAATTTGACCTAGAGATCAAAGATAGAAGTGGAAAAGAAAACCTAGTTGCAGATCACTTGAGCAGACTTGAAGGAGATGGATCTCTTACCACCATTGATGATGATTTCAGAGATGAGCACTTGATTGCAGTACATGGTGAGACCCCATGGTATGCAGACCTAGTTAATTTTCTTGTTGCACATGTATTTCCCACTCAATTTTCTAAGGCTAAAAAAGATAAACTCAAAAGTGATGCAAAGTTTTATGTGTGGGATGATCCTTATCTGTGGAAATTTTGTAATGACTAAATAATTAGGAGATGCGTACCAAATCATGAGTTTTCTTCTGTCCTTACATTTTGTCATTCATCAGCTTGTGGGGGGGGGGGCATTTTGGACCCCAGAGAACTGCTAGGAAAGTGCTAGAGTGTGGATTATACTGGCCCACCCTTTTTCATGATTCATATGTCTTTTATAAAAATTGTGATAGATGTCAGCGAACTGGGAACATAGGAGCGAGACATGAGATGCCCCAAAATACTATGCTTTACTGTGAGATTTTTGATGTTTAGGAAATAGATTTTATGGGACCTTTTCCTGTATCTTATGGTTATCTGTATATTTTACTTGCTGTGGATTATGTTTCAAAATGGGTGGAGGTCATTCCCTCCAAGACTGATGATTCTTCTGTTGTTTGTAGTTTTGTTAGGTCACACATTTTTTGCAGGTTTGGAATTCCAAGAGCCATAATTAGTGACCAAGGATCTCATTTTTGCAACAAACACATGAAGACACTGCTGAGTAAATATGGGGTTGTACATAAGGTTTCTACATCCTATCACCCCCAAACAAATGGACAGGCTGAGATTTCAAACAGAGAGATCAAATCCATTTTAGAGAAGACAGTTGGGCCCACTAGAAAAGACTGGAGCAAGAGGCTAGATGATGTACTCTGGGCCTACAGAACAGCATTTAAGACACCTATTGGCATGTCTCCCTACCGCTTGGTATATGGTAAAGCTTGTCACCTCCCCGTGGAAATAGAGCACAAGGCATATTGGGCGGTGAAGGCTTGTAATTTCGATGCTACCAAGGCCGGAGAAGAGAGAAAATTGCAACTCCAAGAACTTGAAGAAATTCGGCTAGAAGCATTTGAAAATTCAAGGATCTACAAGGAAAAGACCAAGAACTTTCATGATAAGCACATTGTGAAGAAAGATTTCCAAATTGGTGACAAGGTATTATTGTACAAATCAAGGCTCAAATTGATAAAAGGTAAATTAAGGTCAAGGTGGGATGGTCCATTTATTGTAACTAATATTTTTCCTTATGGTGTTGTGGAAATTCAAGATGTATCTAATGGTTTTATTTGGAAAGTCAATGGCCACCGGCTCAAAAGGTACTTTGAAGAACTAAAGGAGCTAGAGGTGGATGGTTTGGACATGAACGAAGCTATCTACCCAACTTAAGGGGAGTCACTTTTTATACACCTACATTTCATTGTATATATCGTTTTCATGTTTCTAGGAGCAAAATTTTCTCTTTTTGAAGTGAGTAGTTGATAATAAATTCTTAGGAAACATAGCATGAATAAATAGACTTTGTAAATACCATGTTATTTCTTTTAGCACTTTTGCTCTTAGTGAATAAATGTATCCCTCTAGGTTATCTTCATGTCATTTTAGAGTCTCTTGAAAATAAATTAAATTTGGTTGTTAAAACTTAAGGTTTGAGCTAATGGATGAATTCTTGGATGCTTGAGTACTACTTTGGTTTAGATTCTTAATTGAGGACTTGAGATGAATTATTTGCACCTAGTGAGAATTAGCCTTATTTTTTGACACATACATGTGATTGTACTCTAGAACTTGCTTATGTTCTTTCAAAACCATATTTCGTTGATTGGATCACATTTATAGAGATAAATCATTTTGCTTCTCATCTCATATCAATTTTCGTAAATTTCCCTTGTATCACTTCATATTCTCATTTTCCCTACCTAATCTCACTTTTTCTATGGACTTGTTTGTTTGGAATATTTCTTAATGCTACTTTGCCCGAGATGGGCAAAGGATTAAGTGTGGGGGAGTGACTAGTGTTTTGGAAAGATTTGGTATTTAAGAGGCATTTCATATCAAGAAAAAAATTTTTTGCAATTACATGTGTCAAGAATGAGCAAGAAAGATGGAAGCAATTGGAGATCTAGATTCCGTATTATATTTTGAAGATTCAAGTGGCAAGCAATGGAAAAATCTGAAAAGAAAAAAAAATTGGCACGCAAAAGCAAAAAGAAAAAAATTTTGTGCCAAAGTGAAGAAAAAAACCTTTGTGGAGCTAACTTGGATCGGAAATGATGTGGATCAAGAATTGGGAAATTAGAATTATTTAACAGCACTTTGTTTAAGTCTGAATTGAAGGCTGAGAAGTTTGAATGGAAGCTGAGCAGAAGCAGGAAAATGCAGGAAAATCTGAAGCTAAGAAAAATCTTTGCCAAAAGCCAAAAGAAGTTGTTCGGCCACCCTGATTGCAGCTGATTGCAGCTGCTATTTACTATAGAAATTAGGAACATCATGTTAAATTCTGGATTGCCAAGTCAAAATGGCACGCAGTGATCAAGATGAACTGCAGCTGTATAGAATTTAAGAGCTGAACAAAAGCATTGCAAGGGAGAAAAATTTCTGAAATGTTTGTGCCAAAGGGAGAGCTTGTAATCTGCCGAGGTTTGACTTGGGGTTGCTGAAATGATACAAACTGAATGCAAGGGAAGCTGCAAGGTGCTGAAAGAAAATCTGTTGAGAAGCTGAGGTGAATCTGCAAGAAAAAAAATCAGTTAGAATGTTATAAGGCAGATTTGTACCAACTTCAAATTGAATTTGTGCTTCCTTGATCAGAAATGCCTTGCCGAATTTAAACAGAACTTGCAGAATGGTTTTTGGCTGAATTCAATCTCTTTGGGAGCAGATTTCAAGTGAGGGAAATTGGATGAAATCAGAACAGAAAAAGGGAAGAAAAATTCAGTGCCGAATTCCAAAGTAAAGAACTTAAGGCCTCCACTACCATTTGATGCAAGTCCTAATTGATACTAATTGTTTGAGAAATCAGAGGATTGCAAGATCAGAGGTTACTTGCGTGAAACTGAAACTTGAAACAGAAAAAGAAAAGGATGCATTCGAAATGTGCCAACTTGGAAGGATATGTATCAAGAGTGAGTTGCAAGGGTTGTTTAGTGAAAGTTGTATGTTGAATATCTATGTTACTTGATATCATATGTTCTCTGATACAAATCTGATCCGCAATGCTCCACTAGAAGAATTTAGAGCAAAAAAAAAAGAAGAGAAACAGCTTGGAAAAAAAGAGAGAAGAACTAAAATGGCACACAAGGGAGTTCATCATCCGGATCAAAGCCTTGCTCCAATTCCATTCTAATTTTTACTAGAGAGAAAGAAAGCAGCTGATATAAAGAGAAATTCATTTCTGTAGTTCTAAAAAAAAAGAGAGAAGAGAAAAGGGAAAAAAGAAGGAAGCAAGGTTGGCACAAAAGGGGAAACTTGGCACATTGAGACTAATAGGGTTTTCTTCACCCAACTCAAAGGCATTGTTCAAATTTGACTTCACCACACTATTAATTTCATTAGAGGACTGACAAGAGGGGCAAAGCACATTGGAAACATTCTTGAGCAACCAAGTCTCCCATTTCATCAAATTGTCTATTTTCTTGGCTTTTACTCCATTCCTTACCATTTTCTATGTCTTTCACTTGTTTTTGTAGATGTTGATCCTAATCATGAATAATGGTAGAGATTAGATAACAAGCAAGCCTATGATAGTGCAAAAAGCAAGTGTATTTGAGTGAGCTCCATTTTCATCATGAAGTTAGAATTTAAGGAGAGGGCCACCAAAACTTCCCTTGAAAGGATTAGTGAGTTAAATTCATCTCAATGACTCATGAAGGATGAAAAGACTAAGTTGTTGATTTAAGGATGAGATACTAATCTATAGAGCTTAGATTTTTGAGAGTTGACAACCTTAGATAATTTCTTTTCATTTGCTTCTAATTATGCTTGAGAAAACCCAAGGGATACATACATAGTAGTTTCGCGAGACGCTCAAGCTTAAGTGTGGGGGAGTTGATAAGTGCTATTTTATTGATTATTTCATATGTTAAAATCCATGTTTGACCCACATTTTACATGCGTAACCTTGAATTTGCCTTCGGTTCCATAGATTAGTTCTATTTTGGGCTTTATTGCAAATTTTTATACATTTGAAATATTTTTGAACTTAATTGTCGATCTATTTTTGTAGGCGTGAAAGGATCATGGACCGAGGTCAAGAATGGTCAGGATCAGGCTCAGATCAAGGCAATCAAGCTCTGGAGAACTGCGAGCCGTCCATTCAGAAGTTAAGCAGATCTCGATTGTCCAAGGCAAATCAGATGGATCCAAGCTGAGGAAAGGTAGATCTGATCATCATAATGAGCTTTGGAGGTTTAGGGGCAAATTGGAGAAGATCCAGCCGTTGGATCAAGACAAGGGGATCTAGACCATCCATTTGAGAAAAATAGAAGATCTGGACCATCCACCACTGATCTAGTGAATCCGAGCTAGGGTTAGGGTTAATCAAGCACTCTGATCAAGATCTGAAGGTTTCATCCAAATCAGAGATCATTCGGTCGTTGGATCAAGATCAGAGAGATCTAGAGCGTCCATTCAAAGATCAGGTTGATCTGAGCCATCTGTTGCAAATCTGGAGGATCTGAGCTACCACAAGGCAGATCCTTACCCCTGATCAACATCATCAAAGTTTGGATTAAATCAGAGCAGTTTTAACCGTTGGATTCATCCAAATCAATCTGGGTCGTTCATTCCTAAGTACTTAATCAAATTTTTGCCACAGTTCTTCCTCGTCGCGTCTTCGCCGCAACAGTGTTTCTTCATCGTGTTCTTCATTTTTTTGCTTGCAATTTCCTTAGTTTGAAGGCGTGACCACCTCAACTTCAACCTTGGATCAAGATTTGGGTCATTGGAGGAAGCTTCTGTGGAGAATTCAGCTCGAATTTGCGCCGGACAGAGCTGTTTGAGGGTTTCGGCAGTTCTGCGATCCAATCACTTGTTTCTCATCCACGAGCCATTTCCGATCATCTGAGCCGTCTGTAGGGGTCCTCAGGTGAGCTCAGAGCGTCCTCAAATCATCATCGCAATCCCATCCATTGAGATCGAGGAGATTGGATTGGATTTTCCAGCTGAGCGCAGTTTGAGCATAATCGGTCGATTGAAGTTGTTTTCCAGTGATTTGCGGAGCTGAAGGGGCTCTTGGCTTGCCCTTGTGTGACGAACAAGGAGGTTTTGAGCTAGGGAAGGATTGAGGAGTAGTTTTGTTAGTTAATTTCAGTTCTTTTGCTGTAATTTCGATTTCTGCCATTTCATTTGTGAATTTCTGTATCAACTGCTGTAGTGTTTCATTTCTGAATAGTTTCTGCTTTAATTAGAGTTTTAATTCAGTGCTTTTATTAGCTAGATTGTTTGTGTAATGAACAAGGGCATTTAGATCAGTTTGTTTCGCTACAAATCATTTCTGAATTAAGTTTCAGGCTGCGTATCAACTCTTCCTGTTTTTCTTCCTTGCGTATCAGTACTTGTTTTGATTAATTACTTTTGTTTACAGTAAGTTTCAGATCTTCTCTGCATTTCCATTATAGCTTGTTTCATCTACTTAGCATTCTATATCAAGTTTTGAATTAAGTTTCAGCTTGCGTATCAACTTAATTTCTGCTCATCTAGCTTGCAGTTTTGAATTTGTGTCAAGTAACCACTAATCTTTCTTAATCCTTTTTGAACATTAGATAAGTGCATTCAATCTCGGATTATTCTATAGTTTCTGCTACTGGTTTGATCTTGAATGTCAGCATTTAGTTTCCATTTTTACAAGGCTTAAGTTTCTATTTTTCTTTAAGTCCGTATCAAGTGACCCTTGGTTCTCTCAATCTTTTCAGAATTTTAGTTTTGTGGACTTGATTTCATTTGCTTGTGAGTTTCTGAAGTAAGTAGTTTCCTGTTTTCAGTCTTTGGTTTCTGCACTTTACTTGCTTTCAGTCTTCGGTTCATGTCCTGTGTATCAGGATGCTAGTTCTTGCTGTGATGTCAAGTTAAGTTAAGCTCTGAATTGTTTCAGGAATGAACTTATCTTTTAGTGGACTGTCGTGTTTGAAATAGACATCATGTTCATTTGGCTTGTACTTGAATTGTGGTCTAATCCCTGCACATAAGTTTATCTCAATTTGGCATCAAGTGAGATTCGGCAATTACCTTTTGTCAAATCGTTTAGATTGCTGAGTATTGTTTTGATTCTCTTTCATTTGCATAAGACTTGCACTTGATTTCAGATTGTTTTCTAGATTAGGTTGAGTGCCTTGGTTGATTGGTTTTTTTTTCATTAGTGGAGTTCATTAGTTGTCACAACTTTGTTAAAAACATTTAGTTAAGTTCTTTTATTTTCACTGCGATTTCATGTCTAATTGAAACCAAACCCAGATTTTATTTGAAACCCAAAATCAGTTACACATAAACTCGAGCTCGAATCAAACACTCTCAACTAGCCCTAGGAAAAACACGACCTGTGGCTCCTTTACTACGTTTTCATCTTTGATTGCAAAAAGGGTTTCCAGCTTACACATAACTAAATTTTTAGACCCACATTTGTGACACCTAGTTCGGGTCCATCAGTGTCGCCCCCCACTTCCTCTCCAATCTATGCTACCGTCCCCTCCAAGACACTAGGTTCATTTAGCTGCCAGGTGGAGATAGAGCTAGCCAATTTGGCTAGCTCGTCGGTCCGGACATTGTCAGCCTTGGAGATCTTTTGCAAGATAACCTCCATGAAGGAGGCCTCCAGCTGTTCGTAAAGGGCTACATATTTCTGTAGGCGCTTACACCTGATTTCAAAGTCGCCCTTTATTTGCTGCGTCACCAGCTGGAAGTCTGAATATACAGTAACTCGACTAGCCCCCAGGTGCTTAGCTGCTTGCAGACCCGCCAAGATCGCCTCGTACTCAGCTTCATTATTGGTAGCTTTGAAGTGGAGCCGGATGGATAAATGTAATGTGTCTCCCCGAGGGGAAACCATTAACAACCCCACCCCGTTGTGTTGGCTGTTGGAAGATCCGTCCACATAGATCTTCCACATTCCTTCGGCCTCAAACTCCGGGACAGTCTCCAGCATGAAGTCTGAGAGGGCTTGTGCCTTGATAGCGACGTGAGGCTGATACTCAATACCGTATTCACTTAACTCCGTCGTCCATTTGATCAACCGACCCGAAGCTTCAGGATTGGTGAGGACTCGTGCGAGCGGGCTATTGGTGAGGACCACAATGGGATGTGCTAAGAAATACGGCCATAACCTCCGAGCCATTAAGACAAGGGCATAAGCTAGTTTTCCCATCGTGGTGTATCGCGTTTCGGCATCTTTTAGGAGATGTCCGAAGAAATATATGGGATATTGCACCCTGTCTTATTTTCGAACGAGCGCCGAGCCTACCGCTTGCTCTGCGACCGACAGGTAGACAAACAAGGTCTCCCCTTCCACCGGTTTGTACAGGATGAGGAGGGCGGCGAGATAAGTCTTCAACTCTGCAAAGGCTTTCTCACGCTGTTCATCCCACTCAAACTTGGCTGCCTTTCTCAAAATTTTGAAGAATGGCAGGGTCTTATCTGCAGATTTGGAGATGAATCAAGACAGCGTCGTGATTCTTCCATTCAGTCGCTGTACCTCCTTGAAGTTGTGAGGGGGCGGCATATCCTTAATAGCTTTTACTTTTTTCGAATTGGCCTCGATCCCCCTCTCTGTCACCATGTAACTAAAGAACCAGCCGCTCTTTACCCCGAATAAACACTTAGTGGGGTTCAATTTCAGCCTATTGGACCTTAGGGTAGCAAATGTTTCTTCCAAGTCGGCTATCATGTCGCCTCCCTTGTCAGTCTTGACTAGGATATCGTCCACGTACACCTCGATGTTTCTCCTGATCTGGTGCCTGAAGACTTTGTTCATCATCCGCTGGTATGTGGCACCAGCGTTGTGCAAGCCGAAAGGCATGATGTTATAATAATACGTGCCATCGGCCGTCACAAAACTGATTTTCTCCTGGTCCTCAGGAGCAAGGGGGACTTGGTGGTAGCCTTGATAGGCATCCAACATTGAGATAATCTCACAACCGGTTGTAGAGTCAACTAACCGGTCTATTCGAGGCAGGGGATAACAATCTTTGGGGCATGCTTTATTCAAATCACGAAAGCCGATGCTGACCCGTCACATACCTCCCGACTTAGGGACAAGTACTACATTAGCCAACCAGGCCGGGAATTGAACTTCTCTGATGTGTTCGGCTTTTAACAACTTCTGCACCTCGTCTTAGATATCCTTATCTTGCTCTAGTGCAAAGTGCCTCCGTTTCTACTTCACAGGCCGGGCTCCTAGGGTAACATGAAGATGATGCGTGGCTAACGCCGATGGAACCCCTTTGATTTCTTCGGCGGCCCAAGCGAAAACATCTTTGTGGCTCTGCAGGCAATCTACGAGACGGCTTCTTAGTTCCGGCGTAAGGTCGAGGGTGATCCGTGTAACTCCCCCTCCATGTTGAGGGTGAATCTGCATTTCCTCGCTCTTGACCTCTCTCCATTTTTCCTTGGGTCCTTCATCCTCTCGCGGATCGGCGAGATCCACTTGCAAGACTTCGTTTTCGGTAAGGCCCTGTAAGTGGTATCTAGGTTGATCGCGAGGGTCTCCCTTTGATCCAAGGCCCCTCGTGGTGAATCGAAGGGTTTCACTGGTGGATGTCGGAGCGTTTCTTCGATGGTGGTAGATCTTCGGTGCTCAAGTTCCTCCTTCGTCAGGGTCATGGGTTCTCCCGCTGGCTCTGCCATCGGTGCTATTTCGGGTGCTTTACTAGTTTCCCACAAACGACGCCAAACTTGTTCCGGAAGGAATCAACGTCGATGGTCAGTCACCAGGGTTCTGCCCACGCGGATGCTGACGTTAGGGGAGGAACTCCGCGCCTTGCAAGATCAACACGAGCGTTAGGGGAACCCGCCGGAGGTTGTCCGGCGAAGCCCACTCCGACACTCAATTCAGTGCCTCGATGGAGAGAAAATGTAGAAGGCAGAAAGATATATGAGTAGTAGAGAATACATCCCCCCTTACCAGAGGGTTTGAAACACCTTTTATACCTGCGGCGGCCATCCGCGAGTCTCCACGATCTTCGTCACGTCCCCGTGATTATCGGTTAATGGTTCACCCTGGTAATGGTCGCCACGATTCCTCAATCCGGGTCGTTGCGATGATTAAGGCATTTTATGGCCGCTGATCATGGGTAGTAATTACTCCGTCATAATAGATAAGGATGACCTGCTGATCCGAGGAAAACGAACATCTGCTTGAATCGTTCCGGCTTGGTGGAATTTGCCATACAACTTATTCAGCCCCCATATCCACCACGGGATATTCAACCCCATCAATATATATATATATATATATATATATATATATATATATATATATATATATATATATATATATATATAAAGTTACACACTATTGCACACCACACTCATGCACATACGTGTGTATGACCTTCGACGCTGTGGATTAGTATGTGCAATTTTTTTTTATTATTGATTTTTGATTATTTTTTAATTTGTGGCTATGACCTTATAATTTTATATTTAAAATTTAAAATTTAAAATTTAAAATTTAAATTATAATATTAAATAAAAAATTAAAACTATTTTTTTTTAATGTGTGCAGAGATATGCTACCTAAGTTAAGTAGGGTATCATTAATATATTTATATATCTCGCTCAATATATATATATAGAGTAATATTATAATTCTCACCCTCCCTACGTGATACATTGAGTAACTGAGGGGTACTTGGTAAGCAGGTTTAGACGGTGGGAATAAGAATGAAATCTATTTCATTCCCATTGATGATGCTTGGTATACGGAAATCGGAATCAAAATAAGGATATAATATCCTTGATTTCATAACCAACCCTCCACTAGGTTATCACCAAACCCATAAACCCCTCAATCAAACCCATTACCATTCTCATTGTCAAATTTATACCAAACACCCCCTGAGTGTATTTTTGAACATTTGAATTACTTTCAGACGTTTGGATTACATTCAGACATCCCCATAGATGGAGTCATGTATGGGCTATAGCCCAGGATTGACAATGAGGTGGGGCGAAGGCGGGTTTATCATTCTTATCCCCACTCCCGAATTATATCTCTGCCCCCATCCTCGTCCCAATCTCTGATTTTATCTAATCAAGGAATCTCATTCCCGATCTCGTAGGGATTAAATCTCCATATACACCCCGATCTTCATTTTCAAATTGATTCGATATTAAAATTTAACTCTAGATATTATGAAAAAATATCTAAAATATACTTATATAATAATAATAATAAATATTATTAATATAATAATAATTATTATTATTATTAATATAATAATAATAATTATTATTATTAATATAATAATAATAATAATTATTAATATCAAGACTATCGGAATAGATTCAGGATGAGAATTGAATCCCCTACCCATCCCCAATCTACTGCAAAAATTTTAAAAAAAATCTTCGAATCCAAATTCATACCCAACAGCATCTTCCCTCATTTAGATTTTCTATGTGAGGCCCTGAACCCACATAAAAAATTATCATCCGAACTGTAACTCAACCCGTGGCTTCTCTTTGTTGGAAAGCACAGGTAATAAATGATAATAATAATAATAATAATAATAATAAAATAGCTTCTCCCCTTCGATCCTCCTAATAAAATATGGCAATCATTGATGATCAATGAGACAAGTTAGAGCACATGAGAGATATATAGCATGAAGTTTATGCTAAAAATTTTCATTATAAATTTTACCCTACTATATAAGTGGGGTTTATAATTTTTTTTTATAAATTGGTCCCAAAATCTTGGGACTAGGTTTATATTTTCTCTTGTGCTATAAACTATTTAATGTTTATGATAGTAGAGTAATAAAAAAAATTATTGAAGAGATTATGATAGTGGACAGAAGTTTTTTTAAAAAAAATAAGGTTTTTAATTTTTGATGTAACAGTGATATAGTGGAGTATATATTGGTGCAGTTTGCAGTAATTTTCAAACTTGTATTTTGATGAATGACAAATAGGTTAAAGTTAGGTTTGTTATTTTCTAACCTTGTTACCGAGTGTGTATGATTGAAAAGTTTAGGACCTGACACCAAACTAAAGTTCAGGGTAGTTGAGTCTTGGTAGGAAGTCCAGTTGGGTCTGCAGGGTCTGACAACTAGCTGAAGCCCAAGTCAGTGGAGACTTGGCATAAAGTCCAGCTGGGTCCGCTGAACCTGACAGTTGGATGAAGACCTGGTAGGTTAAGAAGCTAAGTAAATCTACACAAGGTAAGTGATGTAAGTCACTAGAGGAGCGAATTTCGGTGAGAACGAGTTTCAGGTAGAGACTTTAGGCGTGGTCCAACTTAGAACCATTTTGGATCTCTAAGCTAAGGCCTTGACTAGATCCTGGTCTTGGGAAGACAATGTATATTTAGTACTAAACTTGTTTAGTCCATATTTACACTTATGCTAACCTTGTCTTGTAGGGAATATCTTATTTTGGACTAACACATTTTACAAGGTCTAAACTGTAAAATTTAACCTCGGATGAACAGTTCCCGTGTGCCTTAGGTGGAACCTGAGGCCCCTCAGTTGGGACTGGATGCGCTTTCAGTGATTGAGGGCCCCTTTGCGCAGTAGCCACTGACGATGAGAGTTTGGGAACTGAGACGCCTTGAAGTGGATCTAAGACGCCTTCTGGTGGATAAGTTGCGCAGTTGGTGGATCAGATAAGCTTTTGGATCTGAGGCGCCTCAAACGGTCTTTATAAGGAGCCTGGGTTGAAGACTTCAATAGAAAGAACTTCTACATTCGATTCATGAGCTCCGATGATCCTTATGCTTCCTTATCTTCGTACTGTAGTCCTTCTATGACTCGACTACGATCGACTACTACTAGAATACTGACACCTATAGATGAACGCATTCAGACTACTACTTTCTGTGGGTAATAATTGTATTTATTTCTCGTACTTGCAAAAAGAAAAGTGTAGGATGATACGCTTTTATATTCTTTGTACTCGACTACTCTACTGAGGGTTTTACGGTAGAGAGATTTAGTGGATTACCCATCGAAAAGTCCAAAGGGCCTGAGCCTTGGAGTAGGAATCACCGAAGGCTTCAAACCAAGTAAAACCCTTGATGTTTGCGTGCTTGTGTTTTCTTTCCTATTTTTTGCTGCGCTCACTTTCTTTAATTCCGAAAAGTCATAATTTTAAAATTCACATAATTCACACACCCCCTCACGCACAATGATCCTACAAGTGGTATCAGAGCCTTAGTTGCTCTGAATCAGTGCAACCACTATAAGAGCCAGGGGATTGGATTGGTTTTCTTTCGGTTTTTTATTTTTCGTGTACAGTCTAAGTTTGGTATAAATACCTTCACTTAAATCGTTCTTTTTGTTTGATTGGTTTTACTCGAAATTAGTGCAACACCAGTCAATTTATTTTTCTCTCTCCTCCCATATTACAAATCAAAGACCTAGTCTCGAGATATTATTTCTTCTATTTCTGTTGTATGCTAGAAACTCAAATGACCCAAGGTGAGGCTACAACACTGTCCGCTCCCCCCCCCCCCTTTCCCATGTTCAATGGGGAGGGCTTTCTCTTCTAGAGAAGGAGGATAGAGGTCTATCTGAAAATTGATATGGACCAATAGTTTGCCATCCAGACTGAATATTCACCACTAATGGATGAAGGAGGTCATCTTCCACTAAAATCAGGCAAGTAAAACACTAAAATAAAGAAAAAATAGCCCAAATTATGTTCAAGATCCAAAATACCCTTTAGTGTGGACTAACCAAGGAGAATATGAATCGGATCGGTCTAACTGAAAGTGCGAAGGAACTCTGGGACAAACTAATCGATGTAGGAAGGGTGATTCTTTCTAGAGCCGATTCAAAGGCGATTTTCCTGGATTGGGCGCACGCACCTCCAGATGTTGGCGCAAGCCGCCGACAGCCCTAGGGCGCCGGCGTCGGATCCTCAACATCCTTCTTCCCTCCACGCCATATCTAATTTTCCTCCTTTGGTTTCCTCGCATGACACGTCTCAGACTATCTCCGTCACCAGGACTGCGACAGCAGAGACAGAGGCGGCGACATCGATCTCAAATCAAACTTTTATGGAGACAAATCCCCCTCAATTGGTGACGTCAAATTCTATGATCGACTCTGCAAATGCTCCTCAGGTTGCAAAGTTGGCTTCTAAAAGTTCCTCTTATGCAGCAGTCGTGAAGCCTACTTAGCCTCGAACGCTGAAGAAAGGTTTTGATGATGTGGGGAGTTCTTTCAAGCCAATCACGATCTACAATAACAAGCCTGGAATTTTCTATTCTGAAGAGGAAATAGTAGGTATAGCTGAACCTTATCAATTTGATCTGATCGGAAAGTTTTCGGGACGGCGACCTACTCAAGCAGTGATCCTTCAAGCTTTTGATAATTTAGGGTAATCCAGTTTCTATAGCATTAGATTTCTCCGTGCTGGCTACATTTTTATCCATCTGACATCTAATGAAGATATGACTCGAGTATGGGGTCGCGGGCTATGGTTTATAGGAGGTGTGGCTTTGAGAATTTTTAAATGGTCTCCGCATTTCACATATGAAGCTGAATCCTCAGTGGTGCCAATTTGGATTCAGCTACCTGATCTTCCAATTCATATGTTCAACAAACATAGTCTCTTCTCAGTGGCTCGGATTGTTGGAAAACCTATTGAAGTTGATGATGTAATGCCCGCCCCTTACGTGAGCGACGCGTTACTTTTTTTTCTTTCTTTCGTACATTATCGCATATGAAGCGGAAATATAGCAGCGGAAATGATACTAAATCATGAACATATGCAATTGGATAAATTTCTTTCTAACTAAACTACTTTAAGCATGTGAATCATAGCATAACATATCTATCAAGAGAGTATATAGTTCTACTTTAAGCATGCATATCATAAAGAACTTCAACTCCAACAAGTAGTAAGCGTAAACATAAAAACTAGCACATTCATTTATAAGTAGCAACATTAAGTCCATGAGAAATAAGTCCATAAGTAAGAGTAAAGACAACAGTAGGATCGTTCTGCCAAGTCACTGCCACACACACACATGCCCTCCTGCTGCTTCCCCTTTAGTTTAATCTGCAACATAAGAAGGTAGACTATAAGCATAAAATGCTTAGTAAGCTCCTTGCTTACTCACAAAATCTGTACATCACATATAAGTAGAAATCTACATCATTTGACATAAACATATAACATGAATAAATACTTAAAGCATCTAAAGCTCATAAGCATAAACACTTAACATTCGCATAATCATTAAAACATAATCATGTGTATAAACATTAGACATAGCATATGCAATATCATTAAACATAAACATGTGCATAAACATTAAACATAGCATATGCAATATCATTAAACATAAACATGTGCATAAATATTAAACATAGCATATGCAATATCATTAAACATAAACATGTGCATAAACATTAAGGATGCTCTTTTGAAAATATATATAATATAATACCTGAACATCAACATATCATCATCATTGGGGATCCCTGACTTGTACCACACATCAAGGACAGCTTCGATAGTCCCAGAACCGAGGGTAGCTACGGTAGTCCCAGAACCGAGGCTTTCATAAGGAGCCCATCCCTGTTGGACAACTACGGTAGTCCCAGAACCGTGGACAGCTACGGTAGTCCAGAACTGGGGCCTTGCTTAGGAGCCCATCCCTTGGAGCTTTTTCAAGATTCGGTACAAGACAATACATAAAGTAAAATAGCATACATGATTCCTTTTCTTTCTATAGCAATTTCTCTTTAGCATAGCGTTCGTCATTTCTTTTCTTTTTCTTAGAAATTGCTCTTTAGACATTTTTTTTATTCATAATGTCATACATGTCATGGGCATACATTCAAAGCATAAATGTCATCATAACTTTCAAGCATGAGCATGGCATGGAGAAAACATAATTTCATGGTAAGAAAATTCATAACATGCCAACTTATCATTCATGATTCATAAAACACATAATGTTCAGTTTAAAATTAAGGATGATACACCTAGGGAACTTGTTCCAATTTTTCCATCTATCATGGCCTAATGAAACATAGATACCTTTAATTCAACCATAATTCAACATATATTCCACTGGTCAAAACATTTAGATAGGGTTATCATGGCATGAAAACACAACACAACATCACACAACTCATACAACATGCATACATTGAATATCCTATTACAAAGAGACATCATTAAGTGAGGTAGTGACCTTAACCCCTATCATGGCATAATAAAACATGGATACCTTTAATTCAACCATAATTCATCATATACTCTACTGATCAAAATATTTAGATAGGGTTATCATGGCATAAAAACACAACACAACACCACACAACTCATACAACATGCATACATTGAATATTCTATTACGAAGAGACATTATCAAGTGAGATAGTGACCTTAACCCATCCTAAGGCCTAATTTAGGAAATTGATCAGAAACTTCTAAGGTTCATATCAACATGAAAAAGACAAAAACAAGAGCAATTTGATTCATACAACATGCATATAATACATACTCTAACACTAGGAAGCATTAGCAAGTAACATGGCATTTTTAACTCATTTATTTTTGTCCTTATTTAGGGTATTAACCGAACATGTTCAGAGGGGAAACATGACCTAAAATATATATAAAACCCTCAAACAAATATCAACAAGGAATTAAAACCATTAGCTAGTCAAAAAGAACCCAAACATCTTCTTATGGCCAAAAAGTCTATGGCTTCTTGAGAGCCTTGGCCTAAACTTTTAGGGGTCTTTTTGATTCATCTTTTTTTTCATCATAACTCATAACTTAACATCATGAAAACATTGGAGTCATTAGATAGCATCAAACACAAACCTAGGCCCTAAAACCCATGATGGCCGAAACTTACCTATAGGGAAAAACTTCATGATTTTTAGCAACACATCACAAGAACATACAAGAACATGAATAAAAATATATATAGCTATTATGTTGCAGGTGAGGGGAGTCTTACCCTTGTTGTCTCGGTTATAAACCTCGAATAGAGAAACAAAAAGGAAATCTTCATGACCTTAGAGTACTCCTTGCCCTTGTAGCCTTGTAGAAGAACTTGGATCTTCAAGAGGGAGTCCTCTTGTGAAGTTTTCCAAGAGGAAAACCCCTTTGGAATTTTCGGCCAAGAAGGAAGAAGAGAGGGGAGAGGAAGGGCCTTGGTGGAAGAGAAGAAGAGAAAAGTAACTTAAGCCTCTTCACTTCTCATCCCACCTCTTTATACTAAGTGAAGGGGGCAAGTGAAAGGGCATGGTGCCTCCTCTCATGGTGACTCTTCACTTCCCTTATCCTTACACCTATCTACAATTTCCTTTATCCTCCTAATAGCACTCCCTTGCTAGGTGAATTGGTTACATATGCATTCTTAAGGCTTACAACATCTCTAAGGTCCAAGGTTCAATCCTTGGCACCTACATCATTACATTTTTTTATTATTATTCTTTTGCAAGCCCATCTAAAGTAAGGCCCATTACATGATGTGTTATTTCTTTTATCCTCATGGGGCCCATTAGGATAACTAATGAAGTGCTATTTAAGACCCATTAGGAATTCCCACCATTTAGAGCCCATATAAGGCCTATTAACACTTACACTAAAATTCCCACAACTCTAACTATCATTCATGAATCATACTCAATATGGCTATTATTCATGCAATCCTACTCAACATTAGGGATAATATTGAAGCGAATTTTAGTGGGTTGTTACAGATGAGGGCACGACTGAAGGAACTAGACTATCGTTTGCTCGAATTTGTGTTGAGATTGACTTGCTAAGGCCCAAAGTTGATGACTTCTGGATTGGCATAGGTGAGGAAAAAAGGCTTCAGAAAGTTATATATGAACGTCGGCCGAAGTACTGTGTGGACTGTAAACACTTGGGTCACAATGAAAAGGAATGTTATGTTAATGGTAACAATCCAAAACCAGTCTGGAAAGTAGCCAGGAATAAGGATAAGAGTTCTGAAGAGGTTTTAAATGAGAATCAAATCAGTAAAGGAGGAAATGAAGTGTTTTCTGCTCTTCCTGATTCGCAAGCTGTTGGTCTGGTTTCTACATTCCCAGAGAAACAGAAGTGGACTAAAAAAAGGGCAAGTAGGTAAAAATGTTAATTTTAATAAAGGGAGTGGAGGCTCTGATAATCAATTTCATTTGTTAGCTGAATTGGGAAATGATGTACAAGGAGATATGGAAGGTTTTGTGGCACAGGAAGGATATGATAAAGGCCCTACGGGAATTTCAAAAGAGGCTCCAGGTGTTTCATGGTCATTAACTCGAGCAGGTGTTCCCAAGGATAAGCAAGTAGTTGGTTCAGAATTGTAAGCTGTGGACAAAACTACAAGTTGTGTGCAAGGAAAGGAGACAGGGGATTTTCAGCATTTACTACGAGATGGGGAGGAATTCTCTGTGCAGAAGGAATCAACTGTCTTAGTAGGAAATTTGCAAAAGAACTCAATAAATCAGTCAGCTTTAGATAGACTGCAACAACTAACAGAGAATTCAAATCAGGAGGAAGAGGAAAGTTCTTAGGATGACCAGGAGGTTTCAAATGAAGCTGAATTGTCTAAGTCCTTTGAGGTGGAGGAAGAGTCTGATGATGTAGAGGCAGAGCAATCACAAAGGCACTTTTCTTCATCCTTGTCGATTAGTTCAAGCATGAGGGAAGGGCTAGGAACTTCCAACATACACAAAGGAATCAACAGGAGTAAACCAAAGGTGCAAGGAAATATGGAGCCTAAAGAGAACGAATTGCTAACAACCTTTGCTGGACCAGAAAATTCAAATACCAGGGAAGCTGCACAGGTTCAGAATACAATGCTAAATGCGATGAACAAAAAGAAGGGGAAGAAGGCTACTATTCCCATTAATGTTCCAATTGGCGATAGAAGGGAGACTAGAAGCAAAGCTCAATCATAAAGGTTTGTTTCCTCTTCAATCTTTTAATGTCTGGAATCTTTTGGAACATAAGAGGGATAGGCAATAAGGCATCCCTGCGTCGGGTGATTTTTCTGAAGAAAATCTATCATCTTAATTTTTTGAGAATTCTGGAGCCCTTTATTGAGTTAGATGAAGCTTTTATTACTAGAAAGTTAGGCTTCGAAGCAGCCATATCCAACTGCTCTGGTAAAATTTGGTTTTTGTTTGATTCTAATATTGTGTGCAGGATTTTATTTGATCATGAACAGTTTTTGCATTTCGAAATAAGTTCTCAAGTCTTTCCTATTAATATGATAATTACGGTGATATATGCTAAATGCACTCAGTTGGAGAGAACCTTGCTTTGGGAGAAACTTTTGGATATCAAACCAAATAATGATGCTTTTTGGCTAATAGGAGGAGATTTTAATGTGGTCTCTAATCCTAGTGAATGGTCTAAAGGTTTTATCTCTAGAATGGGACCAACAAATGATTTCAATGAGTTCCTTATGTTATCTGGCTTGCTAGATTGTGGCTATGCGGGTGACAAGTTTACTTGGACAAATGGTAAAATCTGGAAACGATTGGATTGAATGCTTATTTCACCTTCATGGAACATTCATGATTTCTCAGTACGGGTAGAGCATTTGAGCAGAGCGGCCTCAGATCATTGTCCTCTACTAATTACTTTCCCTGGTTTCATAAAACCGGCTGCATCTTTTAGGTTTCAGAATATGTGGATTAGCCATCAGAACTTCTTGCAAACAGTAAGGTTAAATTGGATGCTGCCTAGTTCGGGTTCTGGTATGTTCAAATTGCAATCTAAATTGAAGAGGTTAAAATCACATCTGAAATGGTGGAATTGGGAAGTATTTGGTAATATCCATGATAATATTAAGAAAGCAGAGGAGCTTTTTGCAATTGCTGAAAGGAATTATGACTTAGATCCTACGGAATCAAACAGACTGTATCGAGCAAAACAACAGGCAATCCTTTTTCAAACTCTCAACATGGAAGAGACCTTTTGGAGACAAAGGGATGCGGCCAAATGGGTTGTTGAAGGAGAAAAGAATACAAAGTATTTCCATAGCTTAGCGCAGAAAAGAAGATTGACTAGTAGGATTTTCCGAATATGGGAGGATGGTTTATGTTTAGACAGGCCAGAGGATATTAATTCCTCAGCCGCAGGTTTTTTTGAGAAATTGTTGACAGGTGAAGATTTCAATTGTGACTCAGTTAATTTTGATTGCATTCCATCTCTTATAACTGTTGAGGAAAATTCTAATCTTATTTTATTGCCGACATTGGAGGAGATTAAGCAAGTCATATGGGGGATGGGAAGAAACTGTGCAGCTGGTCCAGATGGCTTTTCTGTTGAATTTTATATTACCTGCTGGGAAATCATAAAAGTAGATGTGCTTGAGGCAGTTTTGGATTTCTTTCATGGCAATTCAATGCCAAAAGGGATGGCGGCCACCACTATAGTTTTGATTCCCAAGGTTGACAATGCCCAGCAGTGGAAAGACTTCAGGCCTATTAGTTTGTGCAACGTCTCCAATAAAATCATCTCAAAACTAATTTCTTTAAGGTTGGGGCAGATTATGGGGAAGCTGATTTCCCCATCTCAAAGTGGGTTCGTAGCAGGAAGACTAATTTCTGATAATATCTTATTGGCTCAAGAACTCAATCATAAGTTGAACTATCATGTTAGGGGTGGCAACCTGATTTTAAAGCTGGATATGGCCAAAGCTTTTGATAGAGTGCAATGGAGTTTTTTGTTCAGAGTCATGGAGGCTTTTGGTTTCTCTGATCCTTTTATAGGATTGATCCGTCGCTGCATCACTGAGTGTTGGTTTTCTATCAAAGTAAATGGCAGTTTAGCGGGGTTCTTTCATTCAAAGCGAGGGCTAAGGCAAGGTGACTCTCTATCCCCTCTTTTATTTATAATTGCTACTGAATTTTTTTCTAGAGGCTTGGATAAACTTTTTCGCAAGTTTCCGCAATTATATTTCATTTCAGGATATGATACTAAAATATCACATTTAGCATATGCGGATGATGTTATGATTGTAATGAATGGGGCTATTAACAATGTCAAAAGAGTAAAGCTATTTCTGGATACATATGAGATTTGTTCTGGACAATCTGTTAATGTTGGTAAAAGTCTTTTCTTTCCTGCAAAGAGCATCAATAGCACCTGGAAGGTTCAAATTGCATCAATTACTGGCTTCATGGAAGGCACTCCCCCTATTATGTACTTAGGGGTTCCTATTGCGGTTGGAAATAGGAAGTCAAGCTATTTCCAATCTTTAATTGACAAGGCGTGCAAAAAACTTCTTGGATGGAATATTGGGAGGTTATCTTATGGTGGTCGACTGACTCTTATACAAAGTGTGCTATCTTCGGTCCCTTTATACATCCTGCAGGTCCTTCTCCCACCTTTATCAGTTCTCTATCAATTGGAAATGATTTTTGCAAATTTCTTTTGGGGTTCATCTCACTCAAACAGGAAGATTCACTGGGTAGCCTGGGCAGAAGCTTGCAAGCCGAAATCAGAAGGAGGTATGGGCTTAAGGAAGTTGGCTGATATAGCAATAGCAAATGCTATGAAACTCTGGTTTAGATTTAGAGAGCAAAGGACTCCTTCGGCAATTTTTCTAAATAAAATGTATTGTGGTAGGAAATCTCCAAGTGTGGTATCGGTAAACTGGAAGTGTTCCCCTTTTTGGTGCAGGTTGATCAAAGTTCGCAGTTTAGCAGAGAAGAATATTGGTTGGATTATTGGACAAGGAGAGCTTAGCTTTTGGTATGATACTTGATTGGATCAGGGTCCTCTATATCAAAATCTTACGATGGTAGGAAATCCAAATTGCAAAGTTGTAGATTTCTTTGATGCTCAGGGTTGGTGAGTGAGTAAGCTGCAGGAGGTAGTTCCGGCTGTTAGTGATATGAGAGAAGTGTCCTAAGGCAATCGTCTTATGATTGTAAAACATTTATATTAATAAATGATAATTCACTATTTGAGTATACATGCTTGTGTATTTGATTGGGATCTTAAACTCATCTACTGAATGTCCGCAATACAACTCACAGCATAAGAGAATTTGTGATGAGATCACAACTAGTGATTATCTCTAAATGCGCAAATGTGAAGTATTGAAAATATCCCTAGTCGATGAATTGATAAAAACGGACACTATCAATTCTGTTGAGACTAGCATGGGTTATTCTCTAATCAGCTGATTCTCACTGGCTGGTGACATTGGGATGTCCGGAGATAAACATGGATGCTAGTTAAGGGAACTAGTTCATTGGAGTGACTAGCTGTAAGACTTCATATGGGAATCTACATGTAGATATGTCAATGAAGATCTTACTGCGGCTTAAGTGCGATGTTCCTTTGACTTGCGGTGTTCAAGTCATCTTGGTCATGGAGACTTATACTTTGACATCTTAAGCAAGCATCTCCAAGGAGGTGTGGACCCAGGATGATCGGGTATAAGCCGAAGTGCCCGAAGATGTTTGAACAGCCTACAAAGGATTCACCACTCCTTGCGAGGAGATGTATACCCAGGCCTATCGTCGGATTGTTACTCAAAGCCTCTGGCCAGAGCATATCATGTTTAGAGTGAGAGTCTCTAAAATACATGAGAGTAATTAGAAATCCAAAGGACGAGTAAGACATTACTTGGGCTAGGCGTGACGTAGTCAGCCTAGTGGGGACTGACACCATTGACCGTGTCCTGAACCAAGTGGGTATAAGGTGGTGAAGGGAATGGGGCACGATTCATTAGAGCTGCTGAAGGGTTTCAGAATAATTTCTTCTGAGGTCAAACCGTTGATCTTTCGATTAATTGGGGATCATGATGTACTACTAGGTGCCACTCATGATCGTTCTATAATTAGTTAATTATAGACGGCCAACATAAATCGAAAGCCTATTTAGTCACACGCACTACGAGTAATCCGAGGGATTTAAAACGAGTTGAAAATTGGATTTTCCGATCAAGAGAAATAAGTCGAATCTGAGTTAGTCAGAGGCGCATTAGAAGCTAAAAATGGCTAAGTCTTTTGAAGGCTTTTTGGGCGAATTAAATGAGTTTAATTCGCGACGGTCCGGGTTGGGTTTGGCCGACCAAAGAGGGTGTTAACCCCTCTTTGGTGGCCGGCCAAATAAAAGGAGAAAACCAATTTAATTGGTTTAATTAATAAAATAAATCTAGCGCGATTTATTTTATAAATTATGGATAAATAAATTTGTATAAAGAAATTTATATAAATAAAATTTATAGAAATTTATTCTTTTATGGAAGATTAAAATAATCCATGAGTTGGTTCATTTTAATTTTATAAAATCAATTATGAATTGATTTATCCATAATAAGAAAGTTTATAAATTTCTTATAAAATTTATTCCATAATTTAAAGAGAAGAAGAATTAGTTTTTATTATAAATTAGTTTATAATAAAGACTTGGTTTAAACGGAATTAATTCATAAGAATTTATAGGATAAATTTCTTATGATAAATAATTAGTTTTATTATAAAGTTAGTTATAATAAAATTCATAAGAGAATTTATAGGATAAATCTCTTATGATAACTAATTTGTTTTATTATAAATTGTTTATAATAAGACTAGGCTTAAAAGGAATAAGCAATAAGAAAATTTATAAGATAAATTTCTTATAACTAATTCCGTTAATTCGGTTTAGAGGGAGACTTAGCAAAGGAGTTGCTACTATATAAAGGAACCAAAGGCTAGCCCTTAATTCCAATTGAGTAATTAAGAGATTAATTATTCTCTCCCTCTCTTCTCTTCTCTCCTCCTTCTCTTCTTCTTTCCTTAGGGCCGGCGCACCCTAGCTCTCTAGGGCCGGCGCACCCTAGTTCCTCTAGGGCCGGCGCCCAATCACAACACCAAGGAGGTGTTGCCGTGAGCCACTAGAAGAAGAAGAACCCGAACAAGAAGAAGAAGAAGCGGATAGCGACTCCTCTCCTCTCGGAATTCGATTCCGTTACTTCTTGTTGGTTAGTTTCTAACTCTTCTCTTGATCTTTCAAGTTGTGCCTATAGAGAATCTAGTAGTTCTCGTCGGCACAAAACTCGTGACTTTGCGAAGTCATCCCGAAGAGAACTCGGCGTGGACGCGAATAGAGGCGAAGCTTCCAAGGGACGCTACGGTTGGATCTCGTCCCTTACTTCGAGTTACGCGAGGTACTTGGTAAATTAGTTTACTTTTCGCAAACTTTTATTTTATGATTATGTCGATACACTATAAGGTTGCATGCTAGATACGAAGTTAAAATAATTTAGGAAATTATTTTATGCAAACTCTTCCGCTGCACGTAAAAATTTTAAATTTTACGAACTCGTATCCTTGTCGACATGCACCCGGTCCCAACAGTGGTATCAGAGCCGGTTAGTGTTCGACTTAATCAAATAATTGTTTTGTGGAAAACTTTGTCATGATCTCAATTTCGGAAAAAATTTTCAATTATGGAAACTTTCAAATTATAATAAATTTTAGATTTAGGAATTTCAAAGTTTGGAAATCCTCATGAAATTTCGCAAACGTTTGAAATTTTCTATTTTCTGAAATTTTATAATAATTTCGAAACTTCCCATCTTTGGAAACTTTCCAATTTTGGAAATTTTTCTATTTTAGAAATTTTCCAATTTTGGAAATATGTAAGTTTTCTTTGTACCAGAAACTTACAATTATTCTGAAAATCAATTTTCGAAATCTCGCAATTTTGGGCACTTTCTTTTAAGAAAGTCTAGACAAATTCATGGACAGTTAATTGACAATTAAATTTGAATTGGTTTTTAAATTGACAACAAAATTCTTTATTTTGGATTGAGCCTCGGGGAGCCGTCCAATTTAAAGTTAGTTGTTGTAATTTAATTTCCCAATTTTTAATTGAAATTGTCATGTTTGATTGGATTGAGCCTCGGGGAGCCGTCCAATTGGATTTACAACACATTACTTTTCTTTGGGTATCTGAGCCTCGGGGAGCCACCCTTAGAAAACAATTTGTTGTAATTAATTAAATCCATGAATAAAATATGTTTAAGAGGTGATGCTCTTACATATTGTTGTCTCCAAAATTAATTAGGAAAATGGTTTCCTATAGAGTTTCTTAAATGAGATTTTCATGAAAATAATATGTGGTTGAATTAAGGGATTTGTCTCTTAATTTAATAAGATTTGATTTAGAGAAATCAAAGTCTTGAACATATTATTTCCGAAATTAATTATGACAATTTAGGAAATTGTTTCCCAAAACAATTCCTTTAATAAAGTATGAAATTATAATTAGGAAATCCGGTTCCTAATTTAATTCATGAGACTTGATAAATTAAGTCACATACATACTTTATTAAGGAAATCGTTAGTCATGACATAATTTTATGTCATGAATGTGCTTAAAAGAATGAGACCCAAAACCCCTTACAAAATATTAAGGCCAACACCTTCCATTAATATGGTTAGAATCGGAGTTTTGTTTCTCGCTTGGGTTGATGGACACATCCATGCCCGACTTGAACCTCAACATGTTCAAACCATGGAATTAGTTTATGAATAATATAGTTCGAGTCAGAGGTCAATCATTAGTTTTGGTTGTTGGACACATCCAAGCCTGACTAAGCGGTTGAATGAGCTCCAACCATGTTAAAACTATTTCTTGATTAATGGGTCAGCCTTAAGCTTGGAGCATCGATTTGTTGTGCCACAGCCAAGGTCGATGTAAAGAGAGGTGCAGTTGGGTGCTATGTATAATGATACATACTTGTTAATGAGTTAACAACCCAATGTTTTATGCAAACATTCAATTAGTTGATAGCATAATGTGATAGTTACATATATGTGATGTGTAATCGGTATAATTACCTACCTTCATAGCTAAGAAGAACTTGATGGCCACAGCCATGGTTGTTCTTATCTATGGTTGGATATCAACCTATTTGGAGATGTTCCTACGATCTCCCGAATTGATAATAAGGGTGACTCAATTCGTAAAATAAATAGGATTTAATTTATGTATGTTGATACATTCTTTAATAAATCTTCTCACATAATCTCAATTTGTATTTCTAGGTTAATCACTCGATCATGTCTTCTCTGAATTTGCGTTCCATCTTGGACACCAACAAATTAACTGGGCCTAACTTCATGGACTGGCTTCGAAACCTGAGGATAGTCCTCAAGGCAGAGAAGATTGCTTATGTCCTTGAAGATCTACTTCCCTCAAATCCTCCAGCAGATGCAACTCCAGACCAATTGGTGGCCTATCAGAAACATGTGACCGATTCTGAACTTGCAAGTTGCATCATGCTAGCCTCTATGATACCTGAGCTGCAAAAGCAGCATGAGCATATGGATGCTTATACCATCATCTTCCATCTTAATGAGTTGTTTGAAGAGCAGGCGAGATCCGAAAGGTTCGAAGTCTCCAGACTCCTCTTCACAACTAAGATGCAAGAAGGCACTTCTGCCTCGCAGTTTGTGCTAAAGATGTTGGGGTACATTGAGCGACTGAACACACTCGGTTTTGCAATGGATCATGAACTAAGTATTGACTTAATTCTGAGTTGTTTGCCCAAAAGTTATTCGCAATTTGTGATGAACTATCGGATGAACAAGCTGGAAACTACCATTCCTGAGTTAGTCAACCTGCTGAAGTCTGTAGAGCCTTCTGTAAAGCAGGAACAAAAGGCAGTTCTGTTAGTTGGTTCCTCGAAGAAAGGTTCTAAGAGGAAGGCCAAAGAACAGAATAAGGGAAAGAAGAAAAAGGCTAAAAAGACTGAAAAGAAACCAAAAGGCACTTGCCATCATTGTGGCAAGGAGGGTCACTGGCGAAGAAATTGCAAGGTTTATCTTGAGTCCTTGAAGAAGAAGGCATCCGATGCCCCGTCCTCTTCAGGTATCTTCGTTATTGAATGTCACTCTATTTCCTCAAATACCTGGGTACTTGATACTGGGTGTAGCTCACATATATGTAATGACATACAGGGGCTAAGGAATAGAAGAAGACTCGTCAAGGGAGAAGCAGATTTGCGAGTTGGAAATGGAGCAAGGATTGCTGCTGTTGCCATCGGAACATATTTGCTAAAGCTCCCGACTGGACGTATCTTAGAACTGGATAATTGTTATTTCGTTCCTTCGTTAATAAAGAACATTGTATCTATTTCATGTTTGAATGAAAAAGGTTATCATTTGACTTTTAGTAACAATTGTTGTTACATAACTTTAAATGGCGTTCTTTATGGGAATGGAACTTTGTGCAATGGCATCTACACGTTAGATTTATCCAGTGACGTTTTCAATATCGAAGTTAGCAACAAACGTGCTCGAATAGATAATCGAATAGACTCCTACACTTGGCATTGCCGTCTTGGCCATGTAAGTAAGAAACGCATGACCGAATTGCACCGATGTGGAATTTTGGAATCATTTGAACCCGATTCATTTGATACATGCGAATCGTGCTTAAAAGGCAAGATGACCAAATTACCCTTTACCGGAAAAGGTAATCAGTGGGAGAATTGCTTGGTCTAATACATACTGATGTATGTGGACCAATGTCAACTCTTGCACAAGGAGGCTATAGCTACTTCATCACCTTTATCGATGATCACTCACGATTCGGGTACGTGTTCTTGATGAAACACAAATCTGAAGCCTTTGAGAAATTCAAAGAGTTCAGAAATGAAGTAGAGAAACAGCTTGGCAAAAGTATTAAAATACTTCGATCCGATCGGGGTGGTGAATACTTAAGTCAAGAGTTTCAAGATTATCTAAGGGACAATGGGATATTATCCCAATGGACTCCGCCATATACACCACAGCATAATGGTGTATCTGAGAGGCGAAACCGAACCTTGATGGACATGGTTAGGTCGATGATGAATCATGCAACTCTTCCAAAATCCTTTTGGGGTTATGCACTTAAGACAGCTGTTTATTTATTAAACAGAGTCCCGACCAAGGTAGTCTCTACTACTCCATATGAGATTTGGAATAGTAAGAAACCTCACTTAACTCACCTTAAGATATGGGGTTGTCCTGCTTACGTGAAGCGGGTTGTATCAGACAAATTGGATGCTAAGTCTGATAAATGTCTATTTATTGGATACCCTAAGGAAACGAAGGGTTACCAATTCTATCATCCCTTGGAACAAAAGGTGTTTGTTTCAAGGCATGCTGTATTTCTAGAAAAAGAATTTCTTTTACAAGAAAACAGTGGGAGTGGCATTGAACTTGATGAAGTTCAAGAAACTCCAATAGACATTACAGAGACACCGAGTCTAGGCCCACAACCGATAATTCATAATGATGAGCTATCAGTTGAACCTAAAACTACACCACCTCTTCGTAGGTCTGATAGGACACGCAACATTCCAGAGAGATACGGATTTCTCGTAAGTGAATCGAACGACGTGTTGCTCATTGGCGATGACGAACCTATCAGTTATGAAGATGTTCTGAAAAGTTCAGAAAGGGACAAATGGCTTGAAGCCATGAAGTCGGAAATGGATTCCATGTACGAAAATCAAGTATGGGACTTGGTTAACCCACCTGAAGGGATTAAACCCATAGGGTGCAAGTGGGTTTTCAAGAAGAAAACCGACATGGAAGGTAATGTTGTTACCTTTAAGGCTAGATTAGTGGCAAAAGGATATCGTCAGAAACAAGGAATTGATTATGACGAAACCTATTCGCCAGTAGCTATGCTTAAATCCATTCGGATGCTCCTAGCCATAGCAGCTCATTATGATTATGAGATATGGCAAATGGATGTGAAAACAGCTTTCCTTAACGGAAACCTGCTTGAGGACGTATACATGATACAGCCTGAAGGTTTCACATCGGTTGATAAAACCAAGGTATGCAAGCTTCGACGATCCATATATGGACTGAAGCAAGCATCTAGGAGCTGGAACATCCGTTTTGATGAGACAATCAAAAAGTTTGATTTCTCACAAAATCCTGACGAACCCTGTGTGTACAAGAAGGTTAGTGGGAGTGCAGTCGTATTCCTAGTATTATATGTCGACGACATCTTACTTATAGGAAACGATATTTCAGTCTTACAGACAGTTAAAATTTGGTTATCCAAAACTTTCTCCATGAAAGACCTGGGAGAAGCAACCTATATCCTTGGGATTAGAATCTATAGAGATAGATCAAAACGGTTGCTTGGTCTTTCGCAGTCTACATATATAGACCGAGTGCTAAAAAGGTTTAGCATGTCGGAATCCAAGAAAGGTTACCTTCCCATTAGGCATGGGATCAACCTTTCAAAGTCTATGTGTCCGCGCACAGAAGACGAGAGGATTTGCATGAATAAGATTCCCTATGCATCCGCGATAGGATCTATCATGTATGCTATGTTATGTACTAGGCCTGATGTATCGTATGCTTTGAGCGTCACAAGCAGATACCAGTCGGATCCAGGAATGGATCACTGGGCGGCTGTCAAGACAATCCTTAAGTACTTAAGAAGAACTAAGGATGTGTTCCTAATATATGGAGAAGGAGATTGGTAATACGTGGGTATACAGATGCCAGTTTCCAGACAGATAAGGATGACTCCAAATCCAGTCTGGATACGTATTTACTTTGAATGGAGGCGCAGTAAGTTGGAAAAGTTCCAAACAAGACACCGTAGCGGATTCTACCACGGAAGCGGAATATATCGCAGCTTCGGAAGCAGCAAAGGAAGCAGTCTGGATCAAGAAGTTTGTCTCCGAACTTGGTGTGGTTCCAACCATTGATGATGCAGTGCCGGTTTACTGCGACAACAATGGAGCTATTGCACAAGCAAAGGAACCAAGGTCTCATCAGCGATCCAAACACGTGCTTCGCCGCTATCATCTGATCAGAGAGATTATAAGTAGGAATGACATACAAATTGAGAGAGTTCCCACTGAAAGGAATATAGCGGATCCTTTAACTAAGGCCTTGCCTCAAAGCAAGTTTGAGGGTCATGTTAGAGCCTGTGGTATTGGATACCGTAGCGATTGGCATTAGGCCAAGTGGGAGTTTGTTAGTGATATGAGAGAAGTGTCCTAAGGCAATCGCCTTATGATTGTAAAACATTTATATTAATAAATGATAATTCACTATTTGAGTATACATGCTTGTGTATTTGATTGGGATCTTAAACTCATCTACTGAATGTCCGCAATACAACTCACAGCATAAGAGAATTTGTGATGAGATCACAACTAGTGATTATCTCTAAATGCGCAAATGTGAAGTATTGAAAATATCCCTAGTCGATGAATTGATAAAACGGACACTATCAATTCTGTTGAGACTAGCATGGGTTATTCTCTAATCAGCTGATTCTCACTGGCTGGTGACATTGGGATGTCCGGAGATAAACATGGATGCTAGTTAAGGGAACTAGTTCATTGGAGTGACTAGCTGTAAGACTTCATATGGGAATCTACATGTAGATATGTCAATGAAGATCTTACTGCGGCTTAAGTGCGATGTTCCTTTGACTTGCGGTGTTCAAGTCATCTTGGTCATGGAGACTTATACTTTGACATCTTAAGCAAGCATCTCCAAGGAGGTGTGGACCCAGGATGATCGGGTATAAGCCGAAGTGCCCGAAGATGTTTGAACAGCCTACAAAGGATTCACCACTCCTTGCGAGGAGATGTATACCCAGGCCTATCGTCGGATTGTTACTCAAAGCCTCTGGCCAGAGCATATCATGTTTAGAGTGAGAGTCTCTAAAATACATGAGAGTAATTAGAAATCCAAAGGACGAGTAAGACATTACTTGGGCTAGGTGTGACGTAGTCAGCCTAGTGGGGACTGACACCATTGACCGTGTCCTGAACCAAGTGGGTATAAGGTGGTGAAGGGAATGGGGCACGATTCATTAGAGCTGCTGAAGGGTTTCAGAATAATTTCTTCTGAGGTCAAACCGTTGATCTTTCGATTAATTGGGGATCATGATGTACTACTAGGTGCCACTCATGATCGTTCTATAATTAGTTAATTATAGACGGCCAACATAAATCGAAAGCCTATTTAGTCACACGCACTACGAGTAATCCGAGGGATTTAAAACGAGTTGAAAATTGGATTTTCCGATCAAGAGAAATAAGTCGAATCTGAGTTAGTCAGAGGCGCATAGAAGCTAAAAATGGCTAAGTCTTTTGAAGGCTTTTTGGGCGAATTAAATGAGTTTAATTCGCGACGGTCCGGGTTGGGTTTGGCCGACCAAAGAGGGTGTTAACCCCTCTTTGGTGGCCGGCCAAATAAAAGGAGAAAACCAATTTAATTGGTTTAATTAATAAAATAAATCTAGCGCGATTTATTTTATAAATTATGGATAAATAAATTTGTATAAAGAAATTTATATAAATAAATTTATAGAAATTTATTCTTTTATGGAAGATTAAAATAATCCATGAGTTGGTTCATTTTAATTTTATAAAATCAATTATGAATTGATTTATCCATAATAAGAAAGTTTATAAATTTCTTATAAAATTTATTCCATAATTTAAAGAGAAGAAGAATTAGTTTTATTATAAATTAGTTATAATAAAGACTTGGTTTAAACGGAATTAATTCATAAGAATTTATAGGATAAATTTCTTATGATAAATAATTAGTTTTATTATAAAGTTAGTTATAATAAAATTCATAAGAGAATTTATAGGATAAATCTTCTTATGATAAACTA
>JAGFNQ010003374.1:0-111429 GCA_024364735.1 Boesenbergia rotunda | reverse complement strand
TGCAACAACTAACAGAGAATTCAGATCAGGAGGAAGAGGAAAGTTCTTGGGATGACCAGGAGGTTTCAAATGAAGCTGAATTGTCTAAGTCCTTTGAGGTGGAGGAAGAGTCTGATGATGCAGAGGTAGAGCAGTCACAAAGGCACTTTTCTTCATCCTTGTCGATTAGTTCAAGCATGAGGGAAGGGCTGGGAGCATCCAACATACACAAAGGAATCAACAGGAGTAAACCAAAGGTGCAAGGAAATATGGAGCCTAAAGAGAATGAATTGCTAACAACCTTTGCTGGACCAGAAATTTCAAATACCAGGGAAGCTGCACAGGTTCAGAATACAATGCTAAATGTGATGAACAAAAAGAAGGGGAAGAAGGCTACTATTCCCATTAATGTTCCAATTGGCGATAGAAGGGAGACAAGAAGCAAAGCTCAATCACAAAGGTTTGTTTCCTCTTCAATCTTTTAATGTCTGGAATCTTTTAGAACATAAGAGGGATAGGCAATAAGGCATCCCTGCGTCGGGTGATTTTTCTGAAGAAAATCTATCATCTTAATTTTTTGGGAATTCTGGAGCCCTTTATTGAGTTAGATGAAGCTTTTATTACTAGAAAGTTAGGCTTCGAAGCAGCCATATCCAACTGCTCTGGTAAAATTTGGTTTTTGTTTGATTCTAATATTGTGTGCAAGATTTTATTTGATCATGAACAGTTTTTGCATTTGGAAATAAGTTCTCAAGTCTTTCCTATTAGTATGATAATTACGGTGATATATGCTAAATGCACTCAGTTGGAGAGAGCCTTGCTTTGGGAGAAACTTTTGGATATCAAACCAAATAATGATGCTTTTTGGCTAATAGGAGGAGATTTTAATGTGGTCTCTAATCCTAGTGAATGTTCTAAAGGTTTTATCTCTAGAATGGGACCAACAAATGATTTCAATGAGTTCCTGATGCTATCTGGCTTGCTAGATTGTGGCTATGTGGGTGACAAGTTTACTTGGACAAATGGTAAAATCTGGAAACGATTGGATAGAATGCTTATTTCACCTTCATGGCACATTCATGATTTCTCAGTGCGGGTAGAGCATTTGAGTAGAGCGGCCTCAGATCATTGTCCTCTACTAATTACTTTCCCTGGTTTCACAAAACTGGCTGCATCTTTTTGGTTTCAGAATATGTGGATTAGCCATCAGAACTTCCTGCAAACAGTAAGGTTAAATTGGATGCTGCCTAGTTCGGGTTTTGGTATGTTCAAATTGCAATCTAAATTGAAGAGGCTAAAATCACATCTGAAATGGTGGAATTGGGAAGTATTTGGTAATATCCATGATAATATTAAGAAAGCAAAGGAGCTTTTTGCAATTGCTGAAAGGAATTATGACTTAGATCCTACGGAATCAAACAGACTGTATCGAGCAAAACAACAGGCAATCCTTTTTCAAACTCTCAACATGGAATTGACCTTTTGGAGACAAAGGGCTGCGGCCAAATGGGTTGTTGAAGGAGAAAGGAATACAAAGTATTTCCATAGCTTACCGCAGAAAAGAAGATTGACTAGTAGGATTTTCCGAATATGGGAGGATGGTTTATGTTTAGACAGGCCAGAGGATATTAATTCCTCAGCCGCAGGTTTTTTTGAGAAATTGTTGACAGGTGAAGATTTCAATTGTGACTCAGTTAATTTTGATTGCATTCCATCTCTTATAACTGCTGAGGAAAATTCTAATCTTATTTTATTACCGACATTGGAGGAGATTAAGCAAGCCATATGGGGGATGGGAAGAATATGTGCAGCTGGTCCAGATGGATTTTCTGTTGAATTTTATATTGCCTACTGGGAAATCATAAAAGTAGATGTGCTTGAGGCAGTTTTGGATTTCTTTCATGGCAATTCAATGCCAAAAGGGATGGCGGCCGCCACTATAGTCTTGATTCCCAAGGTTGACAATGCCCAGCAGTGGAAAGACTTCAGGCCTATTAGTTTGTGCAACGTCTCCAATAAAATCATCTCAAAACTAATTTCTTCAAGGTTGGGGCAGATTATGGGGAAGCTGATTTTCCCATCTCAAAGTGGGTTCGTAGTAGGAAGACTAATTTCTGATAATATCTTATTGGCTCAAGAACTCAATCATAAGTTGAACTATCATGTTAGGGGTGGCAACTTGATTTTAAAGCTGGATATGGCCAAAGCTTTTGATAGAGTGCAATGGAGTTTTCTGTTCAGAGTCATGGAGGCTTTTGGTTTCTCTGATCCTTTTATAGGATTGATCCGTCACTGCATCACTGAGTGTTGGTTTTCTATCAAAGTAAATGGCAGTTTAGCGGGGTTCTTTCATTCAAAGCGAGGGCTAAGGCAAGGTGACTCTCTATCCCCTCTTTTATTTATAATTGCTGCTGAATTTTTATCTAGAGGCTTGGATAAACTTTTTTGCAAGTTTTCGCAATTATATTTCATTTCAGGATGTGATACTAAAATATCACATTTAGCATATGCGGATGATGTTATGATTGTAATGAATGGGGCTATTAACAACGTCAAAAGAGTAAAGCTATTTCTGGATACATTTGAGATTTGTTCTGGACAATCTGTTAATGCTGGTAAAAGTCTTTTCTTTCCTGCAAAGAGAATCAATAGCGCCCGCAAGGTTCAAATTGCATCAATTACTGGCTTCATGGAAGGCACTCCCCCTATTATGTATTTAGGGGTTCCTATTGCGGCTGGAAATAGGAAGTCAAGCTATTTCCAATCTTTAATTGACAAGGGACGCAAAAAACTTCTTGGATGGAATATTGGGAGGTTATCTTATGGTGGTCGACTGACTCTTATACAAAGTGTGCTATCTTCAATCCCTCTATACATCCTGCAGGTCCTTCTCCCACCTTTATCAGTTCTCTATCAATTAGAAATGATTTTTGTAAATTTCTTTTGGGGTTCATCTCACTCAAACAGGAAGATTCACTGGGTAGCCTGGGTAGAAGCTTGCAAGCCGAAATTAGAAGGAGGTCTGGGCTTAAGGAAGTTGGCTGACATTGCAACAGCAAATGCCATGAAACTCTGGTTTAGATTTAGAGAGCAAAGGACTCCTTGGGCAATTTTTCTAAATAAAATGTATTGTGGTTGGAAATCTCCAAGTGTGGTATCGACAAACTGGAAGTGTTCCCCTTTTTGGAGCAGGTTGATCAAAGTTCGCAGTTTAGCAGAGAAGAATATTGGTTGGATTATTGGACAAGGAGAGCTTAGCTTTTGGTATGATACTTGGTTGGATCAGGGTCCTCTATATCAAAATCTTACGGTGGTAGGAAATCCAAATTGCAAAGTTGTAGATTTCTTTGATGCTCAGGGTTAGAGAGTGAGTAAGCTGCAGGAGGTAGTTCCGGCTAATATTGTGAAGGATATATTAGAGGTTGCGATTCCTGAATGGAGGAAGTTTCATTTCATGCAGGGGCCTTCTCTAATAGTTTGGATGTTATCGTTTGGAAGCCTGCTTGGAATGGGAAATTCTCCTTAAAATCTGCTTGGAATTGTGTTAGGAATGCTCAGCCAATTATTTCAAGTTGGGGTGCTTGCTGGAGTAAATTGTTGTTGCCGAGTATTTCAGTGTTTATATGGCGTTTTTTGAGGAAGCGCTTACCTTTGGATGATATCTTACAAGGGAGACGAGTGCACTTAGCCTCTAAATGTCTTTGCTGTGATTCGTTGGAGACTTGGGATCATATATTTTTTAATAGTGCTGTTGCTAAAGAGGTATGGTTGTATTTTGCGCAGTTATTTGGGGTTGACAGGTTCTTACTCTATGACAGCTGGAGAATGGGATCATCTTGGGCATGGGATGGTCACATTAAAGAGTCCATTCCTTTCTTGATTGTGTGGTTTTTATGGAGCAGTAGAAATGAAGCCAAGCATCAAGGGCTAAAGCTAATTGCAGGTAAAATCATATGGAAAATTAAGAATTATATATACTTAGGAATGATTTCAGGTCTGATTAAACAACATCATTGGAAAAGTTGTAGAAACATTGCTCAAATTCTGGGTTTCCAGGTATCCATCATATCAACAATGACTATTTCGGTTGTGTATTGGAGGAAACCAAATCTTGGTTCTTTCAAACTAAACACAGATGGTTGCTCTAAAGTGAATCCGGGGCTTTCTTCTTATGGTGTCATTATTAGGAATCATGTTGGACAACCCCTTCTAACTAAATGTGGTTTGATTGGTATTGGCACAAATATCAAGGCAGAATTGAAAGTGATACTTGCAGGGTTAGAATTATGTGTGGAAAATCTTTGGTTCCCTCTCTGGCTTGAATCTGATTCAATGGTTGCCCTGAAAATTCTCAAATCTTCTTGTTTTCCCTGGGAACTACGCAACCTGATCCTTAAGAGCAAGTTTATAATACGGAAATACCAGGTGCATTGTACTCATGTGTATAGGGAAGCAAACGCAGCGGCGAATTACCTTGCAAATCAAGCTTTCCTCACCTCTAATTACAGAATTCGGGAGGGCGCAACAGATAGGACACTACTTGGCATTTGTAAGCTTGATAGGATTAATTTGCCTTACATTAGATTTTTAAAGAAAAATTCTGAAAGATAAGGCAGGAGTGAGATCCTGCCGAAAGTGATCAGGATTTTCTTACTGGATTGCGGCTTGGGCTGTTTTGATTTGATTTCAAAGTGTAGTTTTTATTTTGTTGAAGATATTTGGTTGTCTGCAGGTTTTTCAGTCTGGGTGGAAGATTTTTCCTTTAATTTGATTAAAAATTTCTTCAGGAATTGAACTGTATGCCACTGCTTTCCTTCTAAAGTTGGCTTTAAAATTTTCTCTTTGGAAGCTGGGATTTTAAATTCCGTGGTTTATCTGCTGTAATCTCTTACTGCTGTTTACTCCAGGTTCATTTGGAGGCGCTATATGTGATTGTAAGCTAAAGTATGGCCTGGAATTGTGGTGCTGGTTAGGTGCCAGATGAAGCTTTTCTTTTGTCAAAATTGCAGAGATTTTCTGTGAAGAATTTTTGAAGTTTTCTTTTGTGTAAAAGAGAGGTGTTTGGTTTGCATGGTCTAGCTATATTAATGTATGGGAATTAAGCTGCCTCCTGTTACATTTCTGATCCTTTAGCTTGATACTAAAAATCTCTTCAGGATGAACTGCATGCCTCCTGTGAGTAGTTTTATCTGCTGGAATCTTCTTACTGGTTCGTTTGGAGGTGCTATATGTGGCTGTATGCTAAAGTATGATCTAGAATTGTGTTATCTTTCGGAGTTGGTTAGGTGTTAGATGAAGCTTCTCCTTGGTGTTAAGCATTAAAAGATGGAATTCTAAATTTCTGTCAGTCCGAATATTGATCCTTATTGTGCCATTAATGTCCGGCTTATTGATCCTTTGAGAATTTGGTGAAGATTCAAGTGGTAATCGGTGGTTGATCCAAAATCTGGTCTAAAGCTGAAGCTGGGTTTTGGCTGTGCTATTTACTGCTACCGGCAAATGCTTTGAAGTGTAAAAATTGCGGTGGAGTAATGTTTCCTTGAATCCTTGTAAATCACTTTGAGACTTGTATTTCTATATTAGAAGGTTAGGTTTGGCCCCCCTTCTAGTATGGATTTTCGTTTTCAGAAATAGGTGAATGTGAAGGGAGACTCAAAAATGTGGATGGTGGATAGCGGGTGTTCAAGGCATATGACCAAGGATGTGAGCAAATTCTCCACCATTAGCTATCGAAGAGATGGAATAGTATCTTTCGAAAATAGTGGAAAACTCAAAATAATAGGTAGGGGCACCATTGAGGTATCTCCTACAATCATAATTCATAATGTACTTTTAATTAAGGATATGGAGTTTAATTTCTTAGTGTGAGTCAACTTTGTGATGCCGGGTATAGGGTTGAGTTCATTGCAAGAAAGTGCTTGATTAGACAAAATGGCTCCGAAAATATCATGTTAGAAGGATATAGAGAAGCAAACCTTTATTATCTCAATCTTTCTTATGCTTCTAACATATCTTCTAAGTGTTTCATATCCAAAGAAGAAGAAGGATGGTTGTGGCATCGGCGACTTGGTCACATAAATATGAAGAATATAGCAAGGGTGGCCAAGATGGAGTTGGTAAAGGGGCTCCCCAATGATCAAGTATGAAAAGAACAAGATGTGTGATGCATGCCAAGAGGGTAAGCAATCAAGATCATCACACAAAGGTAAAACCTTAACTAGCACTTCTTTACCTTTAGAATTATTGCATTTGGATTTGTTTGATTGCCATAGTACACCTTCAATAATAGGGAGTAAGTATTGCTTGGTAATTGTAGATGACTACTCTAGATATACTTGGTTGTATTTCATGAATCATAAGGATGATACTTTAGAGATATTTGTAGGATTTAGTAAACGGATTGAAAATGAGAAACACCACAAGATCAACCGAATTAGGAGTGACCATGGTGGAGAGTTTGAAAATTCAAACATCTCACACTTTTGTTTAGAAAATGGGTATAAACATGAATTTTCATGTCCAAGAACCCCTCAACAAAATGGTGTTGTTGAAAGAAGGAATAGAGCTTTACAAGAAGCCGCTAGGACCATGATGAATGCCAATTCTCTACCTAGCTATTTTTGGGCGGAAGCGGTAAATACCGCTTGCTACATCCAAAATCGAGTCTTAATTCATATGTTTTTAGGAAAACCCCCATTTGAGTTGTGGAATGGGAGAATTCCACAAATTCACTATTTTAGGGTTTTTGGGTGTAAGGTCTACATTTTGAACACTAAGGATGATTTGAGGAAATTTGAATCTAAGGCGGATGAGGGGATCTTGGTTGGATACTCATCCACTAGTAGGGGATATAGAGTGTATAACAAAAGAACCAAGGTGATTGAGGAGTCATCCAATTGTAACACCCCAAAATTTCACCATGAATAATATTGTGAATTCATTATGAAATATTATGTGAATAATATTATGAATTCATTATGAAATATTATGTGAATAATATTTTAGATTCATGGAAAATTATTATAAAAATATTATGTAAATAATGTTATGAATTCAGGAAAAATTATTAGGAAATATCATGATGAATTTGGCTTAATAGGCTTTGATATGGATTAGTGCAAAAAGGTAGTAAAAAGAAAGTGTAGGAAGGAGGAAGCAAGGATCGAACCTTGAACCTCCTAGTTGCACTCTCCATGTCTTAACCACTACACCAAGCATTGTTTCTTATTGAGAGAATAAGAAACATGCTTGTTAAGCGTGTAATAGTGAAGAGACATGTCTTTTCATGAGAAAAGTATAAATAAGAGAGGGAAGAGGTGTGAGTAACTTCCTCTTCTTCTTCCTTTCTCTTCCCCACCGAAACTTCATTGCCCCTCTCCCTTGTGTTTTCGAAAAATACAACCTAGGGTTTCTAACCCTAGGGAAGTGGAAGGAAGGAGACTATCTAAAGGGTCTTGCCCTCCACTAGGGCCAAGAAGTTCTAGAGGAGTTTTGGCGAAAGGAACCTCCACTTCTCCTTCAACCAAGGGTACCCTAAGGATCTAGGGAAGGCGAAATTCAAGCGAAAGGATGTAAGTATCCCCTCACCTGCAGTGTAATTGTTATTGAATGTTTCTTTGGTGTCCTTGTTTTCGAAAATGGGAGTTCCTCCCTTGTAACCATTCGGCCACCACCAAGACAAGGGTCTTGGTTGCTTCTTGATGCATGAGGATACTCCTAGGAACTTAGGGTATGGATGTATGTTGTTTCCCATCATGTTGTGATAAGGAAAAGTAGGGTTATCCACCCTACAACTTTCGGCCAAGAGGGAATGGGCTAGGTTTTATTGGGTTGTTTGCTATCCTATGATGTGTCCATGTTTAGTAGTGTTAGGTAAGGTGTTTGAATAAATGCTTGTGTGAAGGTTTAATTTCGAAACCCTAGTTTCCCTACCCTACACCATTCGGCCAAGGCATGAAACCTTAGGGTTTGTGAAGGTTAAATTATTTTATGTGATATGCTTATGTAAAATGATATGAGATGTATATGCATATGATATTCAAAGGAAATGTTTGATTGGATTCCTTAGCATGTAACATTTGGCCAAGGCATGAAACATGAGGTTGTGAAGGACAACTTACCCTATGAGATTATGATTGTGTTTAGTAAGATCATATGCCTATATATGTGATGATTGTATGAGATGTACCCTAGGAGATATGCTTATGTTTGGGATGATGATATGTATATGCAAATGATGTTTAAATGGAATGTTGGATTAGGAAAAATGGAACTCTCCCTAGCCTTGAGCTTCGGCCAAGACCCTAGTTTTAGGGTTAGGAACCATTTGATTTACCCATGAAGCATGCTACCACTTCCTATGATATGAATATGATTTATGTGATCAACCTTGTCATATATAAGATATGTTTAAGGGGTTGAATTATGATCTATGTATGAGCATGCATTATAGCCCATAGGGCACCCTTATGAAATGCATGCTTTATACTAGGCTAGTTATCATGATTATGGAGATATATGTATGAGCATGCATTAGAGCCCATGGGGCACCCTTATGAAATGCATGCTTTATACTAGGCTAGTTATCATGATTATGGATGCATGCATATGCATAAGAATGAGACTTGTAGGGCATGAACAAAGAAGGCTTAGGGCCTAAAGAATGCTTCCCTAGAAGGCTGGGATTAAGAGCATACTTTATGAAAATGAAGAACATGATAATTATTTTATTTTGTAATGGCTTGTACTATAGACTCTTAAAGCGAGTCAAATGATTATGATACTAGGCTGAAGGACTTCTGAGAAGGCCTAGTAAACCCTAGTGGTTCGGGATTAGCTACCTCGTTCCTATTCAGGGGCGCGCACAAAACATGAAGTACAAGCCGGGCCCTAATGATTATGCTATATTCAAGTATTATGTTTATATGTTTTCAAAGAAACCTTCCTATGAAGTTAATATGCGTAGATGTTTAACATGCTTAAACACTTACCATGCTTGAATGTGATTTATTCTCTTATCTTTCTATGATATGGCTTTTGCGAGTAGGACAGGATCTTACTAAGCATTTGTGCTTACTAGTTTATATGTTGTCTTATGCTGCAGATAAGGGTAAGAGACACTTAAACTAAAGGAAGAGGCAGGAGGGCTGAAGATGTGTGGGGTGGTGGCTCGAGAAATAAAGATCTTCATATCTACAATATTATGCTTATGTTAACATTTCTTTAGTAATGAATGTTACACTTGGATTACTCATATACTTGACTATATTATGAGTTGAACCTATCATGTTATAGGTTGGTTTTGAACAAGCATGCTTAGTACTTTGTTATTAGTACTTTAAGAAAGAAAAAAAAATTTATACGAATGATAGTACGTGACCCCGCCCCGAGAGTAGATATAAGGGCGGGCGTTACACCAATGTAGATTTTGATGAGTCTAATATCACTTATCCTAGGAAATCCATTATTGATAAGGACATAGAATAAAGTCAACCCCTTGCCCAAGAAGTTCAAGACTTACATTTGGGGGGCATTGATCAAGGGGGAGGGGGAAGTGCATTAGAGGATGGCCATCATGTAGTAAGTGAGCCCGTAATCTCTAGGACCCTAAGGCACCACCAAGATCATCCCATTGATCAAATAGTTGGAGATGTTACTCAAGGGGCGAGGACTAAGTCTTACTTTAGGGAACATAGTAGTCAAATTGCCTTGATTTCCCAACTTGAGCCAAAATCTATTAATGAAGCTTTAGGTGATGTGGATTGGATTCTAGCCATGCATAAAGAATTGAATCAATTTGAGAGGAGTGAAGTATGAGAGTTTGTTCCTAGACCCATTGATTGTACCATTGTCACCACAAGATCGGTCTTTAGGAACAAGTTAGATGATCAAGGAAAAATTACTAGAAACAAGGCTAGGTTAGTAGCAAGGGGGTTTAATCAAGTTGAGGGTCTTCACTATGATGAGACATATGCCCCCGTGGCTATATTAGAGTCTATTAGAATTTTATTAGCATATGCCGCTCACATGGGTTTCACACTTCATCAAATGGATGTGAAGTCAACATTTCTTAATGGGGGCATTAAGGAAGAAGTATATGTCGAGCAATCACCCGGATTTGAAAGCACAAACTACCCTAGTCATGTCTACAAACTAAGAATAGCCTTGTATGGATTGAAACAAGCTCCCCGGGCTTGGTATGAATGACTTTCATCGTTTTTAGTATCCAAGGGTTTTAGGAGAGGTACAATTGATCCAACTTTATTCCTAAAATCTAAGGATAAGGACATCTTTGTGACCCAAGTTTATGTTGATGATATTATTTTTGGGTCAATAAATAGTGAATTTCTCCATGAGTTTATTAAATGTATGGAAAATGAGATTGAGATGAGTCTTGTGAGAGAATTGACTTTCTTTTCGGGATTACAAGTCAAACAAACAAATGAAAGGAATCATGTTTATTAAACCAAATATGCTAGGGAAATCATAATGAAATTTGAATTAGAAAATGCTTAGGTAGTATCTACCCCTATAGGAACAAATGTCAAAATGGATAGTGATCTTAAAGGAAAAGTAGTAAACCCAAAACAATATAGGAGCATGATTGGTAGCTTATTGTACCTAACCGCTAGTAGACCGGATATCTTATTTGCGGTAGGTATGTGTGCAAGGTATCAATCATCTGCCAAAGAGTCTCACCTAGTGGTAGTAAAGAGAATCTTAAGGTATATTAAGGGTACTCTTAATGTCGGTCTTTGGTATCCTAGGACTCCAAACATTGAACTATTTGGATACACCGACTCAGATTATGCGGGTTGTAAATTAGATAGGAAGAGTACTAGTGGAGGTTGTCAATTTATTGGGTCATCTTTAGTTAGTTGGAGTAGTAGGAAGCAACCATGTGTTGCCTTATTAACAACCGACGCTGAATATGTAGCAATGGGTGGTTGTGTGTCTCAACTACTTTGGATCATGCATACCTTAGAGGATTATGAGCTTCATTACTCCAAGGTTATGGTTTTATGTGACAATGTAAGTACTTTTAATTTGACTAAAAAATCGGTTCATCATTCTAGGACAAAACACATTGAAGTGAAGCATCACTTCATTAGGGATCATGTCGTAAGGGGTGACATAGAATTGCGTTATGTTGAATCAAAGTCTAACCTTGCCGAGATATTTACCAAACCTTTTCCCGAAGCGGAATTCACATCTTTAAGAAGGGGACTTGGTATGTGTTTTGTAGAAGTATAGGATGGGCCTTGGAGTAATATAATAGGAAGGTGGTGCATGATCCTTTAGGATGATACAAATGATTCACTTATGCTTATGGCATATGATGGATTATTATATGTATCAAAAGTATTAAAAATAGACCAACTATGGGGAAAACAATTGTTTAATTAATATACATCTTGCCCAAAGATCATAGTTGGGCATTTTAAACAATTTGAAAATATTTCTATGTTTATTTGATATGCCATGATTTGAAAAATGTATGATTTCAAAACTAGGTTGGAGCATCGGTACAAAGTTAAAGTTTTTCAAGAAATTTGAACTTTTATCAAAAAGTCAAACATGTTTGAATTTTTCGTGAAGTAATATTTTCCCCTGTTAGAATATATCATATGAAACATGTTTGCAAATTTTCATAATTTTTTGAATTTTCTAGAATTTTTGGTGAGTTTCTGAAATTCGGCACAAAACCTGAAATTTCAGACTAAAGAGTATCAGTCGACTGCCCCAGGAGCAGTCGACTGACATTTCTGATTTCAGGAAATTGGGGGTTTTTCAGAAATGAAAACTTCTTCCATTTGATGCCATTGGTTAATATTGCTTCAGGCAATCCTTTTGATAGTGTCAAAGGTGGAGAATTGGGAGGTTTAAGTTTGGTTTGGAACTTAACTTATGGTTGAACTTTGGTTATGATGAAAAGTGAAAATGGGAGAGGGCATAGGTTAAGGGGGAGGTTTCCTACCTCTTGGTTTTTACTATGTCTTATATTTTCAATTGTTGTTGTTTTTCCCTAACTTAAACATATTGCCACACATCAAAAAGGGGGAGATTATTGGGGCAATCGACCCAAGTATGATCGGGAAGATCATGGTTTTGATGTGTGAATGTCAATATGGTTAAGGTTAGGGTGTTATATTGTTTTGATATGTGTGAATAAGTCTTGCTGGACTCGGTGAGTCACACGTGGAGGACACATACGAGGGAGGAGAGCCGAGGGAAGAAAACTCCAAGGGCATGCCGGGAAGTGGACTTCGAAGGGCACACGTGAAGGGTGGCATGGAGGCAAGCTGAGGGCTTGCGTGTGAATCCGAGGGACGATAGCCGGTGGAAGAGGACTTCAAGGGGCAAGCTAAGGGAGTATACTTGAAGGCACACGTGAAGGAGGGTCGTTGCAGTGGGGAGGAGAGCTTGTGTAAGCTGGGCAGTCAACTGGGAGGAAATCAGTCGACTTCTAGAACTTCCCGAGACATCAGTCCACTGCCCATGGGGCAGTCGTCTGGTAATCCCGAAAAATTAGCAATTGGCTAGCTACTTCGATGGGACCAGTCGACTGCCCCAGTGGCAATCGACTGGTATTGGGCTGGATGGTTTTTGGAGCCATCCTTTACTCTATTTAAATAGTGACTTTTGGGCAAGACAAAGGCACGGTTCTTGAGGGTACCAGTGTGTTATTTGTGATAAAAGTCTCCTGCACTTCCTCTCAATCTTAATTCCATCTTGTAAAGAGGAAGAGGGCAACCTTGTGAAGGTTTCTCCACCTTGAAGGAGGATTTTCAGAGTAGATCTTGTGTGTGCGTGTGGATCCTTGGATTAGTCACCTCTCTAAGGTGGATACCAAGTAAACAAAGGTATTAGCATTGTTCTTATCATTTTTATTGGTTTTATTTGTGTTTGGCTAACAAGTTTTGTAGAGAAAATCGAAAGCAACTATTTACCCCCCCCCCTCTAGTTGGGCGCCACGATCTAACACGATTGGCCACAACCATAGATAAGGAGGCGGTGATTCATATGTCACTCACGGTGGTGATGTAGATGCCAACCACGGTCCTTGCTCGTGTTGCCCCGGCAACGAAGGCAGCTTCGCTTGGTGGGCATCGGGTGGATCGACATCGAAGCGAGCAGGAGAGGAAGAGGGGTTTGCGTGATAGCCTTAGTGATGGAAAATGCAAGAGATCGAGGAGGAATTGGTGAGGATAAGAAACAGAGCTTAAGTGGGGCATTTTGCATTTAAACCCTCTTCTTTCTAGTATTTGCAACTTGCCCCCCCAACTTAAAATTAGATTTCTTAATCATTTATATTTTCTTTCAGATTTAACATTTTCCCCCACTAACAAAAATCTGGTCCCCTAAATTTCCTACTTAAGTGCGGGCAATGAAGAATACCTTGTTTAATCAGTTCAAATACTGTAGAATACTACACGCACTAAGTGACCAAGTGAGTCTGTTAATCTTTGACGCTCTCTGTGGGTTATGGATCCCCTACGCTTCTCTTGCGTCTAGCCAATCACTAGTTGGCACACCAAGTTTGAAGATACAAGATTCACATTATTCTTCACATCGTTCAACCCAACAACATCCGAAGTTCTGATATATACAGTAGTTCCCGAATGAACCACATTATCATACTCGATTTCTTCCCGAGAGTAGATCCTTATTACTGTAAGGGGCCCTATACACAACTTCACCACATATTTGTAATAAATTAACCACAATGCAGGTTATAACGTATTATAACGTATACAATAAATTATCTTACATAAGCAAACATATTATAAGAGAGAGTTAAGCGATTGTATGCAAAGGGGCTCTAGGAGCAAGAGAGGACAAAACTCAGATGTGGTCTAGTTATTAGTGTTGATATGACCGCACCCAATTGGTAGTAGCAAGTACGAGTACTACTACTAATACGATAGGGCATATCCTTAAATGTTGAAATTCTTAACCCTCAATAAATTGTCGACATAGTTGACCATATCGCTCTTTCCTATGATTGTGATGTAGAGAAACATAGACTATTAGTAGATATATCACTAAGTCAACAGGAAATGTATAAATATAACACCATGCCATGTAATTCCAATCCATCAGTTCACCGTATCTCCTCTTTGGTGATAATATAAATCTGGTCCATCTCTAGATCTGATGATGGCATCGTTTAAACAACCTGCATAGGCTGAGGTGTAGGAAATTCGTTCGACTGCTTAAACTGATAAACTGTAAGCTGATATGCTGGGTATGCCTGATGATGAGACCACGTTACGGAATATTGGGACGCTGTTGAGTCATCTATTAATGAATATACTGAAGTATCATTTATGGTGTGTAGAGGGGGGGGGTGCATGCACTTTTTGGATCTTGGATCTCTTCAGAATTGTTAGCGCAGCGGAAATAATATGCAAAGAAATCAAAAACAATGCTAACACTTATCGTTTACTTGGTATCCACCCAGATGGGTGACTAGTCCAAGGATCCACGCCGCGAGCACCACTTTTCACTATCGAAAAGTCTCCTTGAGGTGGAGAAACCTTTATAGCAAGATCTTCCTTTTTACATATGCAGAAATACGAGAGAGGAAGCAAGAATCACTCTACAGACGAGCAGTACTTCGACACTGTATGGAACCGTACAGTGCACGTGCAAAAAGTGCTTCTTTTATAGGTGATCAGGACAGATTCGCAATTTGTCTAGCCTGCACCAGTTGACTACCCCTGGGGCAGTCGACTAGCCTAGCATTAATTGCTAGCCAACGGCTAGCTAACGGCTAGTTTCGGGGTATACCAGTCGACTGCCCCAAGGCCAGTCGACTGGTCCGAGGCTGCAAACTTTCTGTGGGTTTTGGCAGTCGACTGTCTCTGGGCCAGTCGACTGCCCTGCCTCCCAGCTCAGCTCCAGCCACTCCGGATCTTCTCCTTCACGTGTGCCTTCAGGTCTGCTCCCTTGGCTCGCCCCTTGAAGTCCTCTTCCTCTGGCTATCGTCCCTCGGATGCGCACGCAAGCCTTCCCTTGTCTTGCCTCCATGCCACCCTTCACGTGTGCCCTTGAAGTCCACTTCCCGGCTTGTCCTTGGAACTCTCCTCCCTCGGCTCTCATCCCTCAGATAAGTCCACCATGTGTGATTCTCCAAGTCTTGCAAACTCAATCACACACATCAAATACAACATAACACTCTAACCTTAAACATATTCAACCACACACATCAAAACCATGATCTTCCAATCATTTAAGGGCCGATTGCCTCAACAATCTCCCCCTTTTTGATGCGTGGCAATATGTTTAAGTTAGAGATAAATAACAGCCATAATAACAATAGCAAAAGATAACAATTGAAAAAAAATGAGACATAGTAACCTTGGAGGTAACCTCCCCCTTAACCTATGTCTTCTCCCCATTTTCAATTCTAATCTAAATCCAAGTTAAGTTTCCACTTAACAACAATATGTATAAGACATATCATAACCTAAGAGGTACCTCCCCCTTAATCCATGTCTTCTCCATTTTTAAACATTCAATTTCTAAGTTAGAAAGAACACCTTAAACCATCCATTCCAAGTTGAGATTCTAACTTAAACCACCCATTCTCCCCCTTTGACACCATCAAAATAATTGCCTCAAGCAACCAAAGCCCATGGTATCAAATGAGAGAATTTTCAATTTCTAAAATTTCTCACAGTGGCTGAAAACTTGCGTGCCAGTCGACTGCCCATGGGGCAGTCGACTGATACGCTATCAATAACCCATTTTAGCTTTTCTGTCAAATTTTAGAAACTCCCAGAAAATTCCAAAAATTGTAAAATTTTGCATACATGTTTGAAATGTTATACTCTATCAGGGAAAAATATTAAACCATATAAAATTTCAAACATGCATGACTTTTGATAAAAATCCAAAAGCTTTGAAAACCACTACATTTTGTATCAAACTTTGAAACCAATTTTGCAATCATATGACTTTTAAAAACATGACAAAGTATGTGAAGCATAAAATAGTTTTCAAAGTTTTAAAATATCCAACTATGATCTTTGGGCAAAGTGTTCATTGATTAAACACTTGCCTTTCCCATAGTTGGTCTAGTTTTCATATATTGATACTTCTAATGGTCCAACAATGTGTCACAAGTACAAGTGAGCCAAATGTATTACCCTAATGGATCAAGCACCCTTTTTCAAGACTAATATCTCCAAGTTCACCCTATACTTCCACAAAACACATTCCAAGGCCTCTTCTTAAGGATGTAAACTCTGATTCGGGAAGAGGCTTTGTAAATATGTCAGCTAGGTTCGACTTTGATTCAACATAGTGTAGTTCTTTGTCTCCCCTTGCCACATGGTCTCTAATGAAGTGATGTTTCACTTTAATGTGTTTTGTCCTAGAATGGTGAACCGGATTTTTGGTTAAGTTGATTGTACTTACATTATCACACAAGACTTTGACCTTGGTGTAATGTAACTCATAATCCTGTAAGGTGTGCATTGTTAGTAACATGAGAGAAGTGTCCTAAGGCAATCGCCTTATGATTGTAAACATTTATTTTAATAAATGAAAATTCACTATTTGAGTATACATGTTTGTGTATTTGATTGGGATCTTAAACTCATTTACTGAATGTCCGCAATACAGTTCACAACATGAGAGAATTTGTGATGGAATCACAACTAGTGATAATCTCTACATGTGCAATTGTGAAGTATTGAAAATATCCCTAGTCGATGAATTGATAAATACGGACACTATCAATTCTGTTGAGACTAGCATGGGTTATTCTATAATCAGCTGATTCTCACTGGCTGGTGACATTGGGATGTCCGGAGATAAACATGAATGCTAGTTAAGGGAACTAGTTCATTGGAGTGACTAGCTGTAAAACTTCATATGGTAATCTACATATAGATATGTCAATGAAAGTTATTACTGCAGCTTAAGTGCGATGTTCCTTTGACTTGCGGTGTTCAAGTCATCTTGGTCACGGAGACTCATACTTTGACATCTTAAGCAAGCATCTCTAAGGAGGTGTGGACCCAGGATGGTTGGGTATAAGCCGAAGTGCCCGAAGATGTTTGAACAGCCTACAAAGGATTCACCACTCCTTGCGAGGAGATGTATACCCAAGGCCTATCGTCGGATTGTTACTCGAAGTCTCTGGCCAGAGCATGACATGTTCCGAGTATGAATCTCTAGGAAACATGAGAGTAATTAGAATCCGTTGGATGAGAAAGACATTACTTGGGCTAGGTGTGATGTAGTCAGCCTAGTGGGGACTGACACACATAGACCGTGTCCTGAACCAAGTGGGTATAAGATGGTGAAGGGAATGAGGCACAACTCATTATAGCTGCTGAAGGGTTTCAGAATTATTTTTGAGGTCAACCGTTGATCTTTCGATTAATTGGGGGTCATGATGTACTACTAGATGCCACTCATAATCGTTCTATAATTAGTTGATTATAGACGGCCAACATAAATCGAAAGCCTATTTAGTCACACGCACTACGAGTAATCCGAGGGATTTAAAACGAGTTGAAAATTAGATTTTCCAATCAAGAGAAATAAGTCGAATCTGAATTTATCAGAGGCGCATCGGAAGCTTAAAATGGCTAAGTCTTTTGAAGGCTTATTGGACGAATTAAATGAGTTTGATTCGTAATGGTTTTGGCTTGGTGTGGCTGGCCAAAGAGGGTGCCCACCCTCTTTGGTTTGGCCGGCCACAATAAAGGAGGGAAACCAATTTATTTGGTTTAAATTATAAAATAAATCAAGCGCGATTTGTTTTATAAAATTATGGATAAATAAATTTATATAAAGAAATTTATATAAAGAGATTTATTTTCATGGAAATTAAAATAAACCTTAGATTGGTTTATTTTATAAAATCAATTATGAATTGATTTTTTCATGATAAGAAAAATTTATATAATAAATTTATTCTTTTTATGGAAATTAAAATGAACCATGGATTGGTTTATTTTATTTTATAAAATCAATTATGAATTGATTTTCCCATGATAAGAAAAATTTATAATAAATTTTATTCCATAATAAAAGAGGAGACATGGTTGTTTTTATTATAAATAGAGTTATAATAAAAACTTGGTATAACGGAATAATTCATAGAAAAATTTATAAAGATAATTTTCTTATGAAAAATTCCGTTAAGAGGAGACTTGGCAATTAAGAAGCTACTATATAAAGGTACCAAGGCAAGGCTTGGAAATCAAATTTCAAGTGATCAAGGATTCTTGCCTAGCCTCTCTTCCTCTCCTCCTCTCCCTCTCCCTTTCCAAGTGGGCGCCGACCCTAGAAGTTCCTCCTAGGGTTGCCGTGAGCCAACTCCACCAAGAAGGCGCCAAAGAAGAAGAAGAAGCGGGTCACGACTCCTTCCTTCCTTTCCCCGGAATCTTGATTCCGTTACTTGGTGGTTAGTTTCCATCTCTCTCTCTTGATATTCTAGTTGTGCCTTTGGAGAATCTAGTAGTTCTTGTCGGCACGAAACTCGTGGCCTTGCGAAGTCATCCCAAAGAGAACTCGGCGTGGACGTGAATAGAGGCGAAGCTTCCAAGGGACGCTACGGTTGGATCTCGTCCCTTTCTTCGAGTTACGCGAGATACTAAGTAAATTAGTTTACTTTTCTGCAAAATTTTAATTTATGATCATGTCCACACATCATAAGGTTGCATGCTAGATACGTGGTTAAAATAATTTGAGAAATTATTTATGCTAATTCTTCCGCTGCACGTAATTATTTTTAAAAATTACGAACCCGTATCCATGTCAACATGCACCCGGTCCCAACAGTGGTATCAGAGCCGGTTAGTGTTCGACATAATCATATAATTGTTTTGCGGAAAACTTTGTCATGATCTCAATTTTGGAAAATTTTCCAATTATGGAAACTTTTCAATTATGATAAATTTTAGATTTAGGGATTTCAAAGTTTGAAAATCCTCATGAAATTTCGCAAACTTTTGAAATATCCTAGTTTCTGAATTTTTATGATAATTGTGAAAACTTCCCATCTTTGGAAACTTTCGAATTTTGGAAATTTCCTAATTTAAAAATTTTTCAATTTTGAAAATATGTAAGTTTTCTTTGTACCAGAAACTTACAATTATTCTGAAAACCTATTATGAAATCTCACAATTTTGGGCACTTTCATTCAAGAAAGTCTAGACAAATTTATGGATCATTAATTGACAATTAAATTTGAATTAGTTTTAAATTATTAACAAAATTCTTTATTTTGGATTGAGCCTCGGGGAGCCGTCCAATTTAAAGTTAGTTGTTGTAATTTAATTTCCCATTTTGAATTAAATTGTCATGTTTAATTTGGTTACGCCTCGGGGAGCGGACCAAATTGGATTTACGACAAATTTTTTTTCTTTGGGTATCTGAGCCTCGGGGAGCCACCCATAGAAAACAATTTGTTGTAATTAATTAATCCATAAATAAAATATGTGATCAAATCTTGGAAATTTAGGATAATTTCCTTATTTGATTTAAGAGGTGATGCTCTAACATATTGTTGTCTCCAAAATTAATTAGGAAAATGGTTTCCTATAGAGTTTTCTTAAATGAGATTTTCATGAAAATAATATGTGGTTGAATTAAGGGAATCTCTCTCTTAATTTAATAAGATTTGATTTAGAGAAATCAAAATCTTAAACATATTATTTCCGAAATTGATTATGACAATTTAGGAAATTGTTTCCCAAAACAATTTCTTGAATAAAGTATGAAATTAGAATTAGGAAATCCGGTTCCTAATTCAATTAATGAGACTTGATAAATTAAGTCACATACATACTTTATTAAGGAAATCGTTAGTCATGACATAATTATATGTCATGAATGTGCTTAGAAAAGAAAGGATGAGACCCAAAACCCCTTACAAAATATTAAGGCCAACATCTTCCATTAATATGGTTAGAACCGAAGTTTTGTTTCTCGTTTGGGTTGATGTGCACATCCATGCCCGGCTTGAACCTCAACATGTTCAAACCATGAAATTAGTTTATGATTAATATAGTTGGAGTCAGAGGTCAATCCTTAGTTATGGTTGTTGGACACATCCAAGCCTGACTAAACGGTTGAATGAGCTCCAACCATATTAAAACTATTTCTTGATTAATGGGTCAGCCTTAAGCTTGGAGCATCGATTTGTTGTGCCACAGCCAAGGTCGATGTAAAGAGAGGTGCAGTTGGGTGCTATGTATAATGTTGCATACTTGTTAATGAGTTAATAACCCAATGATTTATGTAAACATTCAATTAGTTGATAGCATAAAGTGATAGTTACATATATGTGATATGTAATCGGTATAATTACCTACCTTCATAGCTAAGAATAACTTGATGGCCACAGCCATGGTTGTTCTTATCTATGGTTGGATATCAACCTATTTGGAGGTGTTCCTACGATCTCCCGAATTGATAATGAGGGTTATTCAAATCGAAAAATAAATAGGATTTAATTAATGTATGTTGATACATTCTTTATCATTCTTCTCATATAAGCTCAATTTGTATTTCTAGGATAATCACTCGATTATGTCTTCTCTGAATTTGCGTTCCATTTTGGACACCAATAAACTGACTAGGCCAAACTTCATGGACTGGCTTCGAAACCTGAGGATAGTCCTCAAGGCAGAGAAGCTTGCTTATATCCTTGAAGATCAACTTCCCAACCGTCCTCCTGAGAATGCAACTCCAGACCAGTTTCCTGAGTTGCTCAACCTGCTGAAGACTGTAGAGCCTTCTGTGAATCAGGATCAAAAGACGGTACTGTTAGTCGGTTCCTCGAAGAAAGGTTCTAAAAGGAAGGCCAAAGAACAGAATAAAGGAAAGAAGAAAAAGGCCAAAAAGACTGAAAAAATACCCTAAAAGGCACTTGCCATCACTGTGGCAAGGAGGGTCATGGGCGAAGAAACTGCAAGGTTTATCTTGAGTCCTTGAAAGAGAAGGCATCCGATGCCCCATCCTCTTCAAGTATCTTCGTTATTGAATGTCACTCTATTTCCTCAAACACCTGGGTACTTGATACTGGGTGTAGCTCACATATATGTAAAGACATACAGGGCCTAAGGAATAGAAGAAGACTCGTCAAGGGAGAAGCGAATTTGTAAGTTGGAAACGGAGCAAAGATTGCTGCTGTTGCCATCGGAACATATTTTCTAAAGCTCCCTACAGGACGTGTCTTAGAATTGGATAATTGTTATTTTGTTCCTTCGTTAATAAAGAACATTGTATCTATTTCATGTTTGAATGAAAAGGGTTATCATTTAACTTTTAGTAACAATTGTTGTTACATAACTTTAAATGACGTTCTTTATGGGAATGGAACTTTATGCAATGGTATCTACACGTTAGATTTATCCGGTGACGTTTTCAATATCGAAGTTAGCAACAAACGTGCTCGAATAGATAATCGAATAGACTCCTATACGTGGCATTGTCGTCTTGGCCATGTAAGTAAGAAACACATGACCAAATTACACCGATGTGAAATTTTTGAATCATTTGAACCCGGTTCATTTGATACATGCGAATTATGCTTAAAAGGCAAGAAGGCCAAATTACTCTTTTCTGGAAAAGGTAATCCAGTGGGAGAATTGCTTGGTCTAATACATACTGATGTATGTGGACCAATGTCAACTCTTGCACAAGGAGGCTATAGCTACTTCATCACCTTTATCGATGATCACTCACGATTCGGGTATGTGTTCTTGATGAAACACAAATCTGAAGCTTTTGAGAAATTCAAAGAGTTCAGAAATGAAGTAGAGAAACAGCTTGGCAAAAGTATTAAGATACTTCGATCCGATCGGGGTGGTGAATACTTAAGTCAAGAGTTTCAAGATTATCTTAGGGACAATGGGATATTGTCCCAATGGACTCCGCCGTATACACCACAGCATAATGGTGTATCTGAGAGGCGCAACCGAACCATGATGGACATGGTTAGGTCGATGATGAATCATGCAACTCTTCCAAAATCCTTTTGGGGCTATGCACTTAAGACAGCTGTTTACTTGCTAAACAGAGTCCTGACCAAGGCAGTCTCTACTAATCCATATGAGACATGGAATAGTAAGAAACCTCACTTAGCTCACCTTAAGATATGGGGTTGTCCTGCTTATGTGAAGCGGACTGTATCAGACAAATTGGATGCTAAGTCTGATAAATGTCTATTTATTGGATACCCTAAGGAAACGAAGGGTTACCAATTCTATCATCCCTTGGAAAAAAGGTGTTTGTTTCAAGGCATGCTGTATTTCTGGAAAAAGAATTTCTTTTACAAGAAAACAGTGGGAGTGGCATTGAACTTGTTGAAGTTCAAGAAACTCCAATAGACATTACAGAGACGCCTAGTCTAGACCCACAACCAATAACTCATAATGATGAGCTATCAGTTGAACCTAAAACAACACCACCTCTTCGTAGGTCTGATAGGACACGCAATATTCCAGAGAGATACAGATTTCTCATAAGTGAATCGAACGATGTGTTACTCATAAGCGATGACGAACCTATCAGTTATGAAGATGTTCTGAAGAGTTCAGAAAGGGACAAATGACTTGAAGCCATGAAGTCGAAAATGGATTCCATGTACGAAAATCAAGTATGGGACTTGGTTAACCCACCTGAAGGGATTAAACCCATAGGGTGCAAATGGGTTTTCAAGAAGAAAACCGACATGGAAGGAAATGTTGTTACCTTTAAGGCTAGATTAGTGGCAAAAGAATATCGTCAGAAACAAGGAATTGATTATGACGAAACCTATTCGCCAGTAGCTATGCTTAAATCCATTCGGATGCTCCTAGCCATAGCAACTCATTATGATTATGAGATATGGCAAATGGATGTGAAAACAGCTTTCCTTAATGGAAACCTGCTTGAGGATGTATAAATGATAAAACCTGAAGGTATCACATCGGTTGATAAAACCAAAATATGCAAACTTCGGCGATCCATATATGGACTGAAGCAAGCATCCAGGAGCTAGAACATCCGTTTTGATGAGACAATCAAAGAGTTTGATTTCTCACAAAATCCAGACGAACCTTGTGTATACAAGAAGGTTAGTGGGAGTGCAGTCGTATTCCTAGTGTTATATGTCGATGACATATTACTTATAGGAAACGATATATCAGTCTTGCAGTCAGTTAAAATTTGGTTGTCCAAAACTTTCTCCATGAAGGACCTGGGAGAAGCAACCTATATCCTTGGGATTAGAATCTATAGAGATAGATCAAAACGGTTGCATGGTCTTTCGCAGTCTACATATATAGACCGAGTGCTAAAAAGGTTTAGCATGTCGAAATCCAAGAAAGGTTACCTTCCCATCAGGCATGGGGTCAACCTTTCAAAGTCTATGTGTCCGTGCACAGAAGACGAGAGGATTTGCATGAATACGATTCCTTATGCATCCGCGATAGGATCTATCATGTATGCTATGTTATGTACTAGGCCCGATGTATCGTATGCTCTGAGCGTCACGAGCAGATACCAGTCTGATCCAGGAATGGATCATTGGGCGGCTGTCAAGACAATCCTTAAGTACTTAAGAAGAACTAAGGATGTGTTCCTAATATATGGAGAATGAGATATGGTAATACGTGGATATACAGATGCCAGTTTTCAGACAGATAAGGATGACTCCAAATCTCAGTCTGGATACGTATTTACTTTGAATGGAGGCGCAATAAGTTGGATGATTTCCAAGCAAGACACTGTAGCCGATTCTACTACGGAAGCAGTCTGGATCAAGAAGTTTGTCTCAAAACTTGGTGAGGTTCCAACCATTGATGAAGCAATACCGGTTTATTGCGACAACAATGGAGCTATTGCACAAGCAAAGGAACCAAGGTCTCATCAACGATCCAAACACGTGCTTCACCGCTATCATCTGATCAGAGAGATTATAAGTAGGAATGATATACAAATTGAGAAAATTCCCACTGAAAGGAATTTAGTGGATCCTTTAACTAAGGCCTTGCCTCAGAGCATGTTTGAGGGTCATGTTAGAGCCTGTGGTATTGGATACCATTGCGATTGGCATTAGGCCAAGTGGGAGTTTGTTAGTATTATGAGAGAAGTGTCCTAAGGCAATCGTCTTATGATTGTAATCATTTACTCTAATAAATGAATATTCACTATTTGAGTACACATGTTCATGTATTTGATTGAGATCTTAAACTCATTTACTGAATGTCCGTAATACAATTCACAGCATGAGAGAATTTGTGATGAATTCACAACTAGTGATTATCTCTACATGTGCAATTGTGAAGTATTGAAATTGTCCCTAGTCGATGAATTGATAAATATGGATACTATCAATTCTGTTGAGACTAGCATGGGTTATTCTCTAATCAGCTGATTCTCACTGGCTGGTGACATTGGGATGTCCGGAGATAAACATGGATGCTAGTTAAGGGAACTAGTTCATTGGAGTGACTAGCTGTAAAACTTCATATGGTAATCTATATATAGATATGTCAATGAAAGTTCTTACTGCAGCTTAAGTGCTATGTTCCTTTGACTTGCGGTGTTCAAGTCATCTTGGTCACGGAGACTTATACTTTGACATCTTAAGCAAGCATCTCTAAGGAGGTGTGGACCCAGGATGGTTGGGTATAAGCCGAAGTGCCCGAAGATGTTTGAACAGCCTACAAAGGATTCACCACTCCTTGCGAGGAGATGTATACCCAAGGCCTATCGTCGGATTGTTACTCGAAGCCTCTGGCCAGAGCATAACATGTTCCGAGTATGAATCTCTAGGAAACATGAGAGTAATTAGAATCCGTTGGACGAGAAAGACATTACTTGGGCTAGGTGTGACGTAGTCAGCCTAATGGGGACTGACACACATAGACCGTGTCCTGAACCAAGTGGGTATAAGATGGTGAAGGGAATGGGGCACAACTCATTATAGCTGCTAAAGGGTTTCAGAATTATTTCTGAGGTCAACCGTTGATCTTTCGATTAATTGGGGTCTTGATGTACTACTAGGTGCCACTCATGATCGTTCTATAATTAGTTGATTATAGACGGCTAACATAAATTGAAAGCCTATTTAGTCACACGCACTACGAGTAATCCGAGGGATTTAAAACGAGTTGAAAATTAGATTTTCCAATCAAGAGAAATAAGTCGAATTTGAATTTATCAGAGGCGCATCGGAAGCTTAAAATGGCTAAGTCTTTTGAAGGCTTATTGGACGAATTAAATGAGTTTAATTCGTAAGTGTTTTGGCTTGGTGTGGCCGGCCAAAGAGGGTGCCCACCCTCTTTGGTTTGGCCAGCCACAATAAAGGAAGGAAACCAATTTATTTGGTTTAAATTATAAAATAAATCAAGCGCGATTTGTTTTATAAAATTATGGATAAAGAAATTTATTTTCATGGAAATTAAAATAAACCTTGGATTGGTTTATTTTATAAAATCAATTATGAATTGATTTTTCCATGATAAGAAAAATTTATATAATAAATTTATTCTTTTTATGGAAATTAAAATGAACCATGGATTGGTTTATTTTATTTTATAAAATCAATTATGAATTGATTTTTCCATGATAAGAAAATTTATATAATAAATTTATTCTTTTTATGGAAATTAAAATGAACCATGGATTGGTTTATTTTATTTTATAAAATCAATTATGAATTGATTTTTCCATGATAAGAAAAAATTATAATAAATTTTATTCCATAATAAAAGGGGAGACATGGTTGTTTTTATTATAAATAGAGTTATAATAAAAACTTGGTATAACGAAATAATTCATAGAAAAATTTATAAAGATAAATTTCTTATGAAAAATTCCGTTAAGAGGAGACTTGGCGATAAAGAGGCTACTATATAAAGGTGCATAGGCAAGGCTTGGAAATCAATTCAAGTGATCAAGGATTCTTGCCTAGCCTCTCTTCCTCTCCTCCTCTCCCTCTCCCTCTCCAAGTGGGCGCCAGCCCTAGAAGTTCCTCCTAGGGTTGCCGTGAGCCAACTCCACCAAGAAGGCGCCGAAGAAGAAGAAGAAGCGGGTCGCGACTCCTTCCTTCCTTTCCCCGGAATCTTGATTCCGTTACTTGGTGGTTAGTTTCCATCTCTCTCTCTTGATATTCTAGTTGTGCCTTTGGAGAATCTAGTAGTTCTTGTTGGCACGAAACTCGTGGCTTTGCGAAGTCATCCCAAAGAGAACTCGGCGTGGACGTGAATAGAGGCGAAGCTTCCAAGGGACGCTACAGTTGGATCTCGTCCCTTTCTTCGAGTTACACGAGGTACTAAATAAATTAGTTTACTTTTATGCAAAATTTTAATTTATGGAGGGGCGCCGGCCCTAGAGGAGGAGAGAGGGCGCCGGCCCTAGAGGAGGGACCGGGTGCATGTTGACATGGATACAGGTTCGTAACACCCTAGAGCTTAGTTTCAATTCACTCATTCATTTCAAGCATTAGCAAATAAATTCTGTATAGTTTTCATTTCCATTCTGAGCTTTTCCATGTGCAAGAGGCTTCTCCTCCCGAAGAAGTTTATTCAGGAGATACGAGCTATATTTTGTCTTGGATTAGCAACCTCCTTGGTTGCAAACCAAGTAAAATTCCAATTGCCTCTTTCTTTTAAGTTTGCTAAATTTTAATGTTATTTATTATTTTATTATTTGTGTTAACTAACAAATATCTTTGTTTAAGACAAATAAAAGATAGAGTTTTCTATTTTCAGTGGCAATTCACCCCCTCTTATCGACCTTCGATCACCGTCAGAACTCGTCGCATTTTTTCTCCTCAAATTTCTCTCTTCTCGCTCACCCATCCTTCTTCTTCACTTCAATACTCCAATCCCTGTAAGTCCCCTTACACTCTTATGGCTCTCGAACCTGTTCTTTTTTCTCAATGGTACGAAACCTTAGAATATAGGGTACAGAGGGAGGAGATACCCGAATTTAGGTTTGAATGTGGGATACCAAAAGATTATAGGATTAAGGTACCCTAGGGAAACCAAGTTCCTTGCACTCCTCCATCTGGCTTATATATATTTTTTCTAGATCAAATGGAGTATGGACTTATATTTCCAATTCCCTTCTTCTTCGAGGAGGTCTCTAGATACTTTGACATCCCTCTGCATCAAATGTCGCCCAATGTCATCGCCCAAATGAGTGGCATCTATGTTGTTTTCAAACTATATGATATCCCCTTAACTCCCCTCTTCTTCCAATATTTAATCCATCCCAAGCAAGCTAGTTTAGGATCCTTTCATTTCATGGCCCGATCAAACTTAAAGTTTCTTAGCCGACTACCTTCTTCTCACAAAGGATGGAAGGACAAGTTTGTTTATATTTGCATCCCCAAGCAGCTCAACTATCCTACTGAATGGATAGTTGAAATGTCGAGTCCCTCGTACCTTAGAAAGTATCAAAAGAGCCCCTGGTTTCTCCGATCCCAATCTATCCTGGCTAGCATGGACTTCAACGCTCCCAGGATAATTCGAATAGAGGGATTGTTTTACCGAGCTGGACTCAGCCCCAACGCTACCGAGCTGGATCAAGATTTAGGTAAGATTTTTCTTTTTACTACTTATCAATACTATCTAATGACTTGTATGCTTTTGGCAGAAGAGACAATGTTGAACCTCTCCGTGACCAAACTCATGAAGTAGGACAAGACAAACTTCCTTGCCTTGTTAACACTCAGGGTGCGTTTGGTTCAAGTTATCATATATAATCTTAGTTATGTGATTACCAAGTAATAACATAACCAAGGTAATGGGGAATGAAATATAACCTGAAATTGTTTGGTTCAATTTAGGTAATCAAATAAAATCTTATTTATTGGGAGGTAATAGTCTATGACATAATATAATATTTTACCGTATTATCCTTTAGTTAAATTTAAATATAATAATATCATATGCTTATAAATTTAAAATAAAAAAGTAAGATGATATTATATACATATTCGCACACTCGGTGGTCGGTGGTTGTCGTTGTACGTTGTCGACCGCGAATAATAGTCGACCGTCGACGGTGGTCGCCGGCCGTTGCCGGTTGTCGGACGCGAATAATGGTCGTCGGCCGTCGGCGGTCGTCGGTCGTCGGCCGTCGACGGTCGCCGGTCGTCGGCGGTCGCCGATCAGCGGTCGCCGGCGGTCGGCGGTCGCCGATCAGCGGTCGCCGGCGGTCGGCGGTCGGCGGTCGCCTGCGGCGGTCGGCGGTCGCCGACGGCGGTCAAAGGTCGGCGGCCGCCAGTCGGCGGCGGCGGCGGCGGTCGCCTGCCGTCGTTGCCGGTGGTCGTCCGCGAATGTCTCTTTTGCTAAGGTAAATATTGAAGGATAATTTTGGAAAGATAAGTTTCATAACCCCGGAACCAGAAAAACCTTACTTTCCTAAGGTTTTCTGATTCCGGATTACATGCCCCTTTTGCTGACGTGTCGGGCATCGATCATTACTTGGGAATCGTTGATTATCTAAACCAAACAAGATTTTTGTTGATAACTTTGGATGAATAACCAAGGTTATCAAGGATAATCCCCAACCAAACGCACCCTCAAAGTTTCTGAATAGTCGGATGGGTCGACAGGGGAAGCTAACCTACCCCCGCTCGGGAACCCATGGCTACCACAAATACCGAAGCCAGCTCAGAAGAGCCCAACCGAACGACTAGAAGCAAAGGGCTTGATCAACCGACAGAACAAGAACCCCTCGAAGACAAGCTGCGCAGTGAGGAAAGTTCAGCGAAGGCTAGCAAAGCACCTCAACCAATCCTTCAGAAGAGGAAGAAATCTTCGACAACTAAGAAGGACGAGAAGAGGGTAAGGATCCAAGAGCCTTTGATATCCACATGTCCAGAGCCGAGCAAAAGCACTTTCCAAGCTCCGTCCTCACAAGAACCCGAACCTAGAGGGAGCACCCCCCCCCCCCCCCCCCCACCCAAGCGAGAGCACATCTGGAGGAGAGGTAAGGGGACGGATAGGTCAAGCGTTCTATTAGAGTCCCCCTTTTCTCACGTTATCACACCGTCTACCACAGAAAGTCCTCAGTCAACCAGCTCCCAACCTTCTAAGGGGGTCCGAGAGCTTCTCACCTAGGTAGTTGTTTAGACAGGATCCACACGAGGGTGTATGCCAATAAGTTGAAGGAGAAAACAGTTTTAGAGGTCAATGCCAGATTAAATGACTCCATATTAAAGGTAAATTCAAACCTCGCCCTTGTTTATCCAATACTTTATAGCTATTATATAATCATCAATTGATTTAGAGGAATTATTACTTATTCTATATAAATTTTCATAAACTAAGCATTCATAAGTTTGGTTTAACAAATAAACTTCAATCAATAGCCTATTCATAATAATTGTGGTTTAACAAATAAACTTGAATCAATAGCCTATTCATAATAATTGTGGTTTAACAAATAAACTTGAATCAATAGCCTATTCATAATAATTCTTCCACGCCTAGTTTTATTTATACCTTTTTTTTAATTACATTCTTCCAACAATGTAAATTCTTACACTATTCAATCTCCAAACAATTTTATATTATGAATGTAGGCAAAGAGGGTTAGAAGGACCAAATGTATGGATCACATGAATAAGACAAGAGAGTTCAATGGTTATAAGTAGATTGGTGGACTAGGCTAGACATTGTGGGTCAGCGAGTTGGATGGGTCAGGAACACTAAGCGATCCCGAGTAAGAAGGATAAATTGGGCTATATAACTAGAAGGGTCAGTTGACCGAAATGTTTAGGTGGTATGCTCGAGTCCAATGGGATGATTAGGTGAGTCAAAACAGACATACTAGTTAAGTTGGTTAGGTTGAACAAATTAGGTAGCGTGAGTAATCGAACAAAATAAGTAAATCAGAAAAATACTTTTCTAACCACTTTACTCAGAAGATTCTTTGAAAGAATGCAGTCAATAGATTCTTTGAAAACTTACAATTTTGATGCATGACCCTTCCACTTCCCATTAATCCGCCATTAACGTACCTATCCTTCTTCTACTTCCAAAGCCACACTGTTGCATGCACTAGAGCCAAGACTGATATTCAATTCATGGCTCTATAAATAGAGTGCATGCCAACTGAAGAAGTAGAAGAAGCCATATTCAATTAGAGAAGGTGGACTATAGCTAGCGACTAATATTTGTCTTCTCTTAGAATGGATGGCAAAGGTGGCAAACGTGCTGAAGATCAAGGCGGTGCAAGAGATGGCAGTAATACCGGAGGCTACTACTCTTCAAAGAGCCAAGGCACTGAAGCCTCTGCCTCTTCGACATCAGTGATCAAGCCAATCGGAGGCGATAATGAGGTGATGAAAGCTCCTGGAGCAGACGGCTACATATCAAGGGAAGCCTTTGAGAGTAACCCCAAAGGCTACTTCCAGGGCCTCCATCATGGTGACAAGGGTGGCAAATGAACTGAGCTGGCCAATTATCAACTATCATTAATAATAACTACTTCTGATCGATGTAGCTTTTGCTTGGGATTAAAGTCTTATGTCTGTTAATCGAGCATAAATCAATGAAGCAACTTCTTGCTATATATATGTCCTTAAATTTCTACATAAGAAACGAATGGGATCTATGGTGTTGATTGTTAGGTTGCATCGTCTAACTAATCTCGTCTCATGAGTGACATCTAACATTGTCCCAAACATCATGGCCCACGATACAATCTAACATCGATCCACTTCAAACAGGCATTAATTAGTTTCTACTTCAATAGAACCAACTTTACATTTGCGAAACTTAAAGAAACCACAAGTTTGTTGATTATATTGATAAGTCCTCATAATATATGTTAGAAAACTAATAACATAATTACTTCGACAAAGTCATCAATCTTACAAGTACCATGCTTTATTTATCGTTAGAGTAGAGCCACTGAGACACCTCTTTTGATCACCGCGGATAGAATGAGCTGGTGGAGACACTAGCAATGGAGTAAGGAAATGGATGGCATTCTACATCTTTAGTCTCTTCGAGCTCCATAGTGGTCTCGTCGGTGAAAGGTGGCTTGGTGGGTGCAGGAAGTTCGCTGTCAGTGCTCAACATCTGCAAAGCAAATGCTACTGATGGCCTAGGTGAAGGACTCTCTTGGGTGCATAGAAGTCCCACATGGAACACCCGCATGATTTCCTCCTTTACTGTCTCGACATCTTGATAATTGTCAAGAAGATTATTTGGATCGATCATCTGCTCAATTGTTCCTGATTGAAATTGCTTCCATGCCTACTCGATAAGCAACGAAAAGACCAAATATTTAGTACATAAAACCGAACATAGTAACACAAATGATGTTCATCGTGTAAGAGCAGCTGCTTACTTGAGTAAGAAGACTCTCTGATAACTCGGAAAAACATTCATTAATCTTGCTCCGGTTGTTAGATTTGCCAGTTACGAGCTCAATCATAAGCACTCCAAAACTAAAAACATCTGCCTTCTCGGTCAGTTGTCCGCGGGCTAAGTATTCTGGAGCCATGTAGCCTCTGACAAAGATGTAAATTCTTATCGAAGGTGTAAATAAATTGGCAAATACAACTGCAATGAGTTATTTTGGACTCACAGTGTTCCTGCTACAGCAGTGCTTATATGGCTCTTGTCATCTTGGAATGTTGCTGCTAGTCCAAAATCAGCAATTTTCGGTCGAAATTTTATGTCTAGTAGGATGTTGCTTGCTTTGATATCCCTATGGATTATTTTAATCTTCGAGTTCTGATGCAGATAAGAAAGACCTTCAGCTGTGCCGGTAATGATGCCTAACCCTGTTAGAGGTAGGAAGGTGCATCCACACTATAATTTGGTTGAAATAAATCATAAGAGATTCTATAAAAGATATAAACCATTTGTGTTGGCACAACAAGCAATTCAAGTTTTCTATTCTTCATATCCTAGTTTGAAACGTGATAAGATTGATTGGTGGGCTGTTTGTAAAACCAAAGCAAGGAAAAAAATTGAGGAACGTTGGGAAAATATTACATACCAACAGGAGGAAGTTGCAAACACATTTCAAACAGAGGAATATATTATTCCAACTTTACGAGATCCCAATGGTATAGCCATAAACGTGGATGCAAGTGAAATTAATGAGGAAGAGGATGAGGACGACGACGACGACGACGACGACGATGATCAGGATGAGGATGTGGCTGAGAATGATAATGAGGATTTTGATGTTTAATGATAGGTAATATTTTATAAAATGATATGAATTAATTTAATTTAATATGCAAATTTATAAAACTTATAAATCATTCTTAATTGTTTATATATGATATTTTTTAAATTATATATTCTATCTGTTAATGTACTATATTTTTTTTATAGATCATTACAGGTTTCATACAATTATTTTGTTGCGCACTCTCTGATTAGATAGCAAAAATGGTAAGTTTTTCATGTTTTTCATTATGCATTGAAATTTTATTTATGCGTCGCCATACTTTTGTTTGACAGTTTGGACGTCGTGGACGTGGACGCAGACAGTCTTCTCTTGGCCCTTCTGCTACAACACCCGATGTAGGAGCTTCACTAGTATCTTCTCATTCGCCGTCGCCACTGTCAGGTGCAGGATCTGTTGGTGCAAGTTGCATCAGTGATGTCCTCCTCTAAGTGTTTTAATGTTTGACAATAGACTTAATTCAATGATACATTAAACAAGAGAACGAGAGTTAAGAGAGGAGTAACAAAATGGACCAAAGTCCTAGTAAATCTAGGCAATAAGTCCTGGTTCGGAGAATTAGACATTAAGTCCTGATCAAGGATTGTGCACTAAATCCTGGCAAAGGGTTGGGCACCGAAGACTTACTCGGAAGGTGGGCACGAAGTCCTGGTCGAGGACTGGGCAAGAAGACCTGACCGAGGGTTGGGCACTGAAGTCCTGGACTTAGGATTTGGGCACGAAGTCTTGATCCGAGGGACTGAGCAACTTAGCTGAGCGATGACTAAGGATAGAAGTAGAGACGGGTCAGGGTTCGAACGTCTCGAGATCCGAGAGTATTGGAAGCTAAGCAAAAGTCCACCCGAAGGACTGGGTGGCAATCGGCTCCTGAAAGGAGTAGGTAAAAGGCGTGTTCTCGGGGGTGAGAACTTGCGTCGGTTCAACCTAGGGTTTCGTGGAAATTCGAAGTCAGAACCAAGTCCTTAAGGTTAGTATTGTGTGTATATTTGCTTTGTATTCATGTATCTTGCAGGTACCAAGAATGGAAGACAAAGTAGGGAAACAACACACAACACACCTGGTAGCCTGGATGTAACGACCCGGAAAATTCTCTTGATATTTTCTTAAAATATTGAGCATGTCTAGATAATTTTCCGAGGGGCCCAGAAATAATTATGTAAAATTGGGCCTAGAAATCCATGTTTTCTCATTTAAATTGAGAAAACTAAGTACAAATGAGCTTTAAATGGGCTCCAAAAATAGGTATTAATTAGGTAAAAATTAATATAAATTAGGTAAAATTAATATAAATATAAAAGAATTTTATTTAGGAATATTAGCATAATTATGGGTGATTTTAGGGGGGATTTTTGGAATTATAAAAAAAATAAAATAAAATAAATGAAATAAAAATCAAAATAAAAATAAATGTGCTCAAGGATTGAACCTTAGACCTCTTGTACAACCAAGAATGCTTTAACCAACTCACCTAGCAAGGAATTGTTATGAGTAATTGAAGTGGAGGTTGGTTAAGAGGTAAAAGGAGGTGAAGGGTCATGGAGAGGCTCTTCATTTGCCTCCTTGATGGGTTATAATGAGAGGAGTTTTGGGAGTTACTTCTTCTCTCAATCAATTGCATTTCCTCTCCACTTCATCCCTCATTCTTGCCGAGCACCAAAGGGAGGAATTCCTTGGGGAAAACTTCACAAGAGGTCTCATCTCTCAAGATCTAAAGTTCCTACAAGGTGACAAGGACTAGTTGTGGTCAAGAGATACCAAGTCCTCTTCCTTCTCCTCTTTCAAGGTTCGAAAAATCAAGAAATCTAAGGTAAGACTCCCTCACCTGTTGTATAATAGTTACCTATGATTTCCATGATTTTTGGCATGATATATGGGTTAGTTTCGGATTTAATGTTGAAGGGAAACAAAATCAAGGTTCCTATGTTCAAAGGTTTCGGCCAGCATGTTTTAAAGGTCCATAATTATGCTAAAAATCATGATAATATTATTTTATGTTCCCTTATAATGTTTAGAAGTTAAGTGTAATTTTTGGGGATTTTTGGAGTACCCTAGGACACCCTAGGGTCTCGGCCAACATGAAAGAAGCAAAACCCAGAACCTTAAGTTCAAGGGTTTCGGCCACCATGTTTTAAATGTCTAGAAATATGTTAAAAATCATGATAATATTATTCTATGTTCCCTTATGATGTCTAGAAGTTAATTATAATTTTTGGGGATTTTTTGAGTACCCTAGGACACCCTAGGGCCTCGGCCAACATGAAAGAAGCAAAACCCAGAACCTTAAGTTCAAGGGTTTCAGCCACCATGTTTTAAATGTCTAGAAATATTTTAAAAATCATGATAATATTATTTTATGTTCCCTTATGATGTTTAGAAGTTAAGTGTAATTTTTGGGGATTTCTGGAGTACCCTAGGACACCCTAGGTTCTCGGCCAACATGAAAGAAGCAAAAACCCAGAACCTTAAGTTCAAGGGTTTCGGCCACCATGTTTTCAATGTATAGAAATATGTTCAAAATCATGATAATGTTATTTGATGTTCCCTTATGATGTTTAGAAGTTAAGTGTAATTTTTGGGAATTTTTGGAGTACCCTAGGACACTCTAGGGTTTCGGCCAACATGAAAGGGACAAAACCAAGGTCCCTATGTTTATGGGTTTCGGCCACCATGATTTAAATGTCTATAAATATGTTAAAAATCAAGATAATGTTATTTAATATTCCCTAATGATGTTTAGAAGTTAAGTATAAATTTTGGGAATTTTTGGAGCACCCTATAGGCCTCATATGGTTCGGCCAACCCCAAGGACCCAAGGGTAGGGTTGAGTCTTTAACTTCAACTTATGTTTATGTGTTGCCATGATATAAAGATGATGGATGGTGATTGTGTGAATTTTCACATGGCCATGGGACTCCATAAGTTTCGGCCAATAAGGGTTAATAGGATAAGAGTTAAGATTTATTCCAAGTAAGGGTCCCAATGGCCCTATGGTAAGATGTGATTTATGTTTATGAATGATATGCTATGGTTATACATGATATGCTATGCTTATGAATGATATGCTATGTTATGAATGATATGCCATGCTTACGAAGGATATGCCATGTTTATGAATGATATGCCATGGTTATACATGTTATGCTAAGCTTATGAATGATATGCCATGTTACGAATGATATGCCATGTTTATGAATGATATGCCATGGTTATGCATGATAAGAATGATGTTACGCCAAGTATGTTATGATCATGTCCATGATAAGAATGATGCCATGATAAGTATGCTATGAATGTCTTATGAATGATGAAGCATGCAAAGTATTTTACTTTATGAATGGGCTTGTACCGGACCCAAGTATGGGTCCAAGGGATGGGCACCTTAAGAACGCCCCGGTTCTGGACTACCGGAGCTGTCCACGGTTCTGGCACTACCGGAGCTGTGCAACAGGGATGGGCTCCTTGAGAATGCCTCGGTTCGGGGACTACCGACTATGCTGTCCTTATCCTAGTAGGTCGGGGCTAGCTACCTCGGATTTACTAGGGATGCGCGCTATGATGTATGTATGTGGTACAAGCCGGGGACCCCAAATGTTATGATGATGATGTTTAAGCATTTTCAAAGTATGTTTTAAAAGTTAAGCATCCCTATGTATATGCATTCCACCCATGCATTAATATATGTTATGCATTATGTTATGATAATGATGTGTTATGCTTATGCTCCATGTTAAAAGATATGTATGAGAATGAATGATCCATGTTATGATTATGGTAAGAAGATGCTCTTATGATATCCTAGAATGTATGCCTATGTTTATGCCATATAGGTTGGTTTATATCTTATGTTTATATTTATGCCATGTCTCATGCCATGCTAGGAAAGTTTATTAAGTTATGTTATGCTGTGTATCATGCCATGCTTAGAATGTTTACGATGTCTATGCTTGATATGCTAGAAAGTATGCCTATGGTTGATTTACATCTTATGCTTATGTTCATGCCACATATGATGCCATGCTTAGAATGTTTAATTATGCTTGCCTATGTTTATACTTTATGCCATGATAAGAATGTTTAATTAGAGTTATGCCTATGTTTATGCTTTATGCTATGATAGAAATGTTTATGATGCTTATGTTCCATATGATTATGAATGAATGATGAATGATTTTAATGAGTAGGAAAGAGTCTTACTAAGCCTGTGTGCTTATAGTCTTCTTTCCTTATACCGCAGACTATGCAAGGGGATAACGAGGAAGCAGCAGGAGGGCCTGAAATATGTGTGTGATGGTGACTTGGCCCATGAAATCGAATGTGTTAACCGGTTATGCTAAGAACTTTATTTTTGCTACCTATATGCTCGAATAGTGACTTATGGAACTTTACGATAAGATGTCAAGTATGATATGATATGAACCTTATGGTATGATGTTAAGCATGTTATGATATGATGTTAAGTATGACGTTCATATGTTAAGTTCCATGTCATTGTATGAGAGATGGTAGTAGGGGCATGTATATGTAAGGTTTAAGTTATTCCGCTGCAGTATGATGTTACATGCCTTAGGTATGTCAGCGTAACGCCGCTTTAGGAAAAAAAAAAGCGGGCGTTACAGGTTGGTATCAGAGCCGTTACCATCTCACTACACACACATCAAGCCCTCTCCTGCAGCTTCCAAGTAAGTACCTTTAAGTGTATTTTATGTTCTATTATGATTCTAGAAGGATGATACCTATGACTATAGAATATGCAAGTATGAACGGTATTGATGATGAAAAGTACGTTACGATAAGTAACGACGAATGATGCTTTATCTTATTTTAGGAATTAGATATTAGAATAATATAGGGGTAGCAAAATACTGAGGTTGATCATAATTGTATTGGTGAAGGGGAACATGGCTAGAAGTCAGAGTCACCGACTTAACGAGGCAACCCCATCGCCTGATTTGATGGAATTAGTGACTCAACTTCAGCATCAGGTCAGCAAGCAGCAGCAGACCATTAACACCTTGATGAATCAACAGGAAAATTCCACTACCCCGCCAGTGAATCAAACTGCTATACCTGTGGCACCTACTGTTACGCACACTCCGCCACCGGGCCCAACCACTGTGGCACGACAGGAAGCTTATTTGATCCAGTGGTTATGGCTGAAACCGGAGAATTTCTCGGGTGCTGGCGAACCTTGGGACGCCCAGGCATGGTTCAAGAGGATGGAAAGTACCTTAGAGTTGCTGGACTGGCCTGAACATGAGAAGATCAAGTGTGCGTCGTTCTGCCTGTCTGGGGATGCCAGGATGTGGTGGGAAAGGATTAAGGCTAAGAGGCCGGTGGGTCAGATGGCGTGGTCAGATTTTGAATCAGAGTTCTTTGACGAGTTTTTCAACATGCGGGTCACGAACACACACTATGATGAATTCGCAGAATTCCGGCAGGGCGATCTCTCGGTTAATGAGGCGGTGAAGAAATTTAACCGACTGGCTCGACTGTGCCCTGAGTTGGTCCTTACTGAGAAAGAGAGGGTCCGACTGATGCTAAGAATGTTACGGCCGGAAATAGCTCTAAATGTGGCTGGTGGAGTTAACAGGCCCCAGACCGCTGAAGAACTGTTCAGTAGTGCCCTACTCACGGAGCACTATTTGAACAATATCAAACAGCAACGGAAGGCGATGAATGAAAGTAAGAATCAAGTTCATACCGGAATCCTCGATTCTTTCTCTCATTAACCCTAATGTTCTTTCCGTTAATCATCGCTTAGGAGGACAGAGGCCGCAGAGCAACCACGCTAGCGGGAAGGGGGATCAGGGTGGTAAACGAAAGCCATGGAACAACTCTCAAGGGGGCCCAGCGAATAAACAGACCAAGTTTCCACCATGCGCGACATGCGGGAAGAACCACTCCGGGGAATGCCGCAAGGGTACGAACCGGTGTTTCACCTGTGGTGCGGAAGGACATATGGCGGTTCACTGTCCTACCAAAAACCAGACCCTTCCCCAACCCCTGGCTCAGTACCAGGGCGCACCAGCAAAGCTGCACTATTTGCCAGCCGAGTTGGAAGGGACCCCGAGGTTGGAGGCCTCCCCAACACTAACAAACGCCAGGGTTATCTCGGTTACCAAGGAAGACGCTGCGGAAGCTTCTACGGTTGTCACAGGTCAGATATTTATTTCCAGTCAGTATGCTACTGCACTATTTGATACTGGGGCAACGCACTCGTTTATTTCGGTACCCTTTACCAAGAAGATAGATAGGTTTCCGCAAGTGTTAGACTGCAGGTTCTTAACGACCCTACCCTCGGGAGAAATAATGACATCCACTCATGTGCTGTGTGCGGTGCCGGTCAGAATTGCAGGAAGGGAACTTTACTGCGATCTGATAGTGCTTGACATGAAAGATTATGATGTCATAATGGGAATGCGTTCAGAAGTCTCTCGGCACCAAATTGCGATTTAGCACCGCCTTCCATCCGCAGACTGACGGGCAAACTGAACGGGTGAATCAAATATTAGAGGATATGTTGAGAGCTTGTGCCCTGGATTTCAAGGGAATTTGGTGTCGATATCTATGCTTGGCGGAATTCACTTACAACAATAGCTACCAAGCTACTATAGGAATGACACCTTATGAAGCCTTGTATGGCAGGAGATGTAGATCTCCGATATGTTGGTACGAGAGTGGGGAAAAGAAGGAGATGGGGCTCGCAACGGATGTTATTGACAGTGCCACCCGAGCTATTCAAAATATTCGACAACGGATAGAAACTGCTCAGAGCCGGCAGAAGAGTTATGGCGATGTTCGGCGCAGACCATTGGAATTTAATGTTGGAGATCTGGTATTTCTTAAAGTGGCTCCTATGAAAGGGGTGACAAGATTTGGGAAGAAAGGAAAGCTGAGTCCGAGATATGTGGGGCCATACATAATTCTGAAAAGAGTTGGTAAGGTGGCATATGAGTTGGAGCTGTCTCCGGAGATGTCAGCTATCCATAACGTATTCCACGTATCCCTGCTTAAAAAGTGTATCCCGAATATGGACCAAGTGATCGAGCCGCAGATAGTACAAGTACAAGAGGACCTAAGTTATGAGAGCAAACCCATCCAGATTTTGGATAGGGAAGTCAAGAAGCTGAGGAATAAGGAGGTACGTCTAGTCAAGATCTTATGGCGAAGCCAGCGGTTCGAGGAAGCTACTTGGGAACACGAGGACGAAATGAGGCGCAAGTACCTGGAATTATTCTAAGTTCGAGGACGAACTTTCAAGAGGTATGGGGGATTGTAACGACCCGGAAAATTCTCTTGATATTTTCTTAAAATATTGAGCATGTCTAGATAATTTTCCGAGGGGCCCAGAAATAATTATGTAAAATTGGGCCTAGAAATCCATGTTTTCTCATTTAAATTGAGAAAACTAAGTACAAATGAGCTTTAAATGGGCTCCAAAAATAGGTATTAATTAGGTAAAAATTAATATAAATTAGGTAAAATTAATATAAATATAAAAGAATTTTATTTAGGAATATTAGCATAATTATGGGTGATTTTAGGGGGGATTTTCGGAATTATAAAAAAAATAAAATAAAATAAATGAAATAAAAATCAAAATAAAAATAAATGTGCATGAGCCAAGGATTGAACCTTGGACCTCTTGTACAACCAAGAATGCTTTAACCAACTCACCTAGCAAGGAATTCTTATGAGTAATTGAAGTGGAGGTTGGTTAAGAGGTAAAAGGAGGTGAAGGGTCATGGAGAGGCTCTTCATTTGCCTCCTTGATGGGTTATAATGAGAGGAGTTTTGGGAGTTACTTCTTCTCTCAATCAATTGCATTTCCTCTCCACTTCATCCCTCATTCTTGCCGAGCACCAAAGGAGGAATTCCTTGGGGAAAACTTTACAAGAGGTCTCATCTCTCAAGATCTAAAGTTCCTACAAGGTGACAAGGACTAGTTGTGGTCAAGAGATACCAAGTCCTCTTCCTTCTCCTCTTTCAAGGTTCGAAAAATCAAGAAATCTAAGGTAAGACTCCCTCACCTGTGGTATAATAGTTACCTATGATTTCCATGATTTTTGGCATGATATATGGGTTAGTTTCGGATTTAATGTTGAAGGGAAACAAAATCAAGGTTCCTATGTTCAAAGGTTTCGGCCAGCATGTTTTAAAGGTCCATAATTATTCTAAAAATCATTATAATATTATTTAATGTTCCCTTATAATGTTTAGAAGTTAAGTGTAATTTTTGGGGATTTTTGGAGTACCCTAGGACACCCTAGGGTCTCGGCCAACATGAAAGAAGCAAAACCCAGAACCTTAAGTTCAAGGGTTTCGGCCACCATGTTTTAAATGTCTAGAAATATGTTAAAAATCATGATAATATTATTTTATGTTCCCTTATGATGTCTAGAAGTTAATTGTAATTTTTGGGGATTTCTGGAGTAACCTAGGAGACCCTAGGGCCTCGGCCAACATGAAAGAAGCAAAACCCAGAACCTTAAGTTCAAGGGTTTCGGCCACCATGTTTTAAATGTCTAGAAATATTTTAAAAATCATGATAATATTATTTTATATTCCCTTATGATTTTTATAAGTTAAGTGTAATTTTTGGGGATTTTTTTAGTACCCTAGGACACCCTAGGGTCTCGGCCAACATGAAAGAAGCAAAAACCCAGAACCTTAAGTTCAAGGGTTTCGGCCACCATGTTTTCAATGTCTAGAAATATGTTCAAAATCATGATAATGTTATTTGATGTTCCCTTATGATGTTTAGAAGTTAAGAGTAATTTTTGGGAATTTTTGGAGTACCCTAGGACACTCTAGGTTTTCGGCCAACATGAAAGGGACAAAACCAAGGTCCCTATGTTTATGGGTTTCGGCCACCATGATTTAAATGTCTATAAATATGTTAAAAATCATGATAATGTTATTTAATGTTCCCTGATGATTTTTAGAAGTTAAGTATAAATTTTTTGAATTTTTGGAGCACCCTATAGGCCTCATATGGTTCGGCCAACCCCAAGGACCCAAGGGTAGGGTTGAGTCTTTAACTTCAACTTATGTTTATGTGTTGCCATGATATAAGGATGATGGATGGTGATTGTGTGAATTTTCACATGGCCATGGGACTCCATAAGTTTCGGCCAATAAGGGTTAATAGGATAAGAGTTAAGATTTATTCCAAGTAAGGGTCCCAATGGCCCTATGGTAAGATGTGATTTATGTTTATGAATGATATGCTATGGTTATACATGATATGCTATGCTTATGAATGATATGCTATGTTATGAATGATATGCCATGCTTACGAAGGATATGCCATGTTTATGAATGATATGCCATGGTTATACATGTTATGCTAAGCTTATGAATGATATGTCATGTTATGAATGATATGCCATGTTTACGAATGATATGCCATGTTTATGAATGATATGCCATGGTTATGCATGATAAGAATGATGTTACGCCAAGTATGTTATGATCATGTCCATGATAAGAATGATGCCATGATAAGTATGCTATGAATGTCTTATGAATGATGAAGCATGCAAAGTATTTTACTTTATGAATGGGCTTGTACCGGACCCAAGTATGGGTCCAAGGGATGGGCACCTTAAGAACGCCCCGGTTCTGGACTACCGGAGCTGTCCACGGTTCTGGCACTACCGGAGCTGTACAACAGGGATGGGCTCCTTGAGAATGCCTCGGTTCGGGGACTACCGACTATGCTGTCCTTACCCTAGTAGGTCGGGGCTAGCTACCTCGGATTTACTAGGGATGCGCGCTATGATGTATGTATGTGGTACATGCCGGGGACCCCAAATGTTATGATGATGATGTTTAAGCATTTTCAAAGTATGTTTTAAAAGTTAAGCATCCCTATGTATATGCATTCCACCCATGCATTCATACATGTTATGCATTATGTTATGATAATGATGTGTTATGCTTATGCTCCATGTTAAAAGATATGTATGAGAATGAATGATCCATGTTATGATTATGGTAAGAAGATGCTCTTATGATATCCTAGAATGTATGCCTATGTTTATGCCATATAGGTTGGTTTATATCTTATGTTTATATTTATGCCATGTCTCATGCCATGCTAGGAAAGTTTATTAAGTTATGTTATGCTGTGTATCATGCCATGCTTAGAATGTTTACGATGTCTATGCTTGATATGCTAGAAAGTATGCCTATGGTTGATTTACATCTTATGCTTATGTTCATGCCACATATGATGTCATGCTTAGAATGTTTAATTATGCTCGCCTATGTTTATACTTTATGCCATGATAAGAATGTTTAATTAGAGTTATGCCTATGTTTATGCTTTATGCTATGATAGAAATGTTTATGATGCTTATGTTCCATATGATTATGAATGAATGACGAATGATTTTAGTGAGTAGGAAAGAGTCTTACTAAGCCTGTGTGCTTATAGTCTTCTTTCCTTATACCGCAGACCATGCAAGGGGATAACGAGGAAGCAGCAGGAGGGCCTGAAATATGTGTGTGATGGTGACTTGGCACATGAAATCGAATGTGTTAACCGGTTATGCTAAGAACTTTATTTTTGCTACCTATATGCTCGAATAGTGACTTATGGAACTTTACGATAAGATGTCAAGTATGATATGATATGAACCTTATGGTATGATGTTAAGCATGTTATGATATGATGTTAAGTATGACGTTCATATGTTAAGTTCCATGTCATTGTATGAGGGATGGTAGTAGGGGCATGTATATGTAAGGTTTAAGTTATTCCGCTGCAGTATGATGTTACATGCCTTAGGTATGTCAGCGTAACGCCGCTTTAGGAAAAAAAAAAAGCGGGCGTTACACTGGAAGCCAGGCGCCCCCATCAATGGGGGCGCCACCATGGAATCAGGCGCCCCCATCAATAGGGGCGCTTTGAGTTAAAGAAGCAAAAACCAGTTCTGCAAAGGAACGTAGAACAGGCTTCCATTCAGGCACCCGGGAGGATACATGCGCCCGAGTTCATGTAGGCGCCCAGGTCAAAGGTTCTATCAGCTGCGACGAGTTCGGCGTAGGGATAAGGTTTGACCAAGCCTATAAGGGCGCCCCAACGTCACAGGCGTCTGAATGAAGGCTATAAAAGGGGCTTCGACCCCTCTGCTTCAAACATAACTTTCTAGAGCGATTCTGATCATTCTGACGGACGACAAAGCGCTAAAGACGAGGTTCTGCGTCCAGGAGGCTCCAGGAGGAAGTGCGCGGCACTTCGGAGGTCCAGTTAGGCTGAGACTTCGACCTAAATTGTTTGGTTTGCTTGTTATTATTCCGCACTTAATTTCATATCTTTTTCATTGTAATTATCAACTGTAAGACGGGTTTTCTCCGCCTCCGGAAATTCCGAAAAGGAGACCAATAGTGGACTCACGCCGAGTACATAGGCCTTAGACGTACTGACCCAGGGGTCGGGAACCAAGTAAATAAATCCCGCGTGCCTGCTGTGTTGTTTTCTTTGTTTTGTTTATTTTCCGCTGCACTAACGCTCTGAGTCTAGAAAGATCGAAAGTTTCACGAAGTTTCCGCGAGAAGATTTTACGATCGATATTCACCCCCCCCCCTCTATCGACGACACCGGTCCTACAAGTGGTATCAGAGCCAGGCCGCTCTTCACCGGACTAACCGTCGATGGAGCAACGACGCCAGGAGTTGAGGGGGAGCCCAGGGGTGAATCAGGTATAATTAAATTTTAAAATGTCAAATTTTAAATTCCATATTATATGCTTCACGTGCAGGGAGGGAGGGCACTATAAAAGTCAGTGCCCTACTCATAAGAATCGTTCCTCACTGGCGGCAAAGGAGACACCAGCGCCAGAAGTCCAGAGGTACAAGGACCACATCAGATGCTTCAAATGCGAGAAATACGGACACTACAAAAATAAGTGTCCGACAAAGGTACGTAAAATTTATGTTCCGAAAATTTTTAAATCTCCTGCACTTTGTTATTTAAATTATTTAGATAATTTTTCTTGAAAATTAAATTGTGTAAATAGGCAAATTAATGTCTTGCATGATCAACTAGATAATGTAGACAGTAATAAACTATAAAAAATTAACTCTTTAATTATCAATATCAATAAATTAATCTGTAAAATTAATTCTGAAATTAATTTTAATTCTAAAATTAGATTTGTTAAAGTTACTGAATTTAAACTGAAAATTCTGACAATTTTAATCCTTTAGATAATTATGAATTAAAATTTGAAAATCCTTTGTATAAATTTGAGCTCAAATTTGAAAATCCTAACAATAATTCCGAATTCAAATTTGAAAATCCTAAGGATAATTCTGAATTTAAAAATCTTAAGGATAATCCTGAAACTATTGAAATTATTTCTGAGGATAATAAGGATAATTCAGAGGATAGTGGAGATGATGTCTCGTTAAATAATAATTTAATTATTCCCTTGGATAATCATGAAAAATTAACTAGTGACCCATTTTACTTGTTGAAAACTGAAAATTTGAAGGGCTTAGTTGTAGTTTCTCAAAATTTGAAGGCCTTTTTTGTAAAACTGCAAAAAAAAACTATTTAAAATCCAGCCGTGCCCTAACTTCCCCGAAACCCCACTTCCTTTCTTTCCGTTTCTCTTCCCCGACCCCTGCGGTTCTACACCCGGCACCGCTGAGCCCTCACGCGAACGACCGCCGGCGCGTCGCCTCTCCCCGACGCCGACGCAGAGTTCTACCAACACTTCTCCTTCCCTTCTTCTTCTGTCTTCTTCGACGCACAAGAACAGGGCGCCGCACGCCTGTTCGCCGCTGCCTCGCGTGAAGCCCTAGCCGACACAGCACAACCCTCTTCCTTGCATTTTTCTTCTCGCACGAGTGCGCGAAGGTGAAGTTGCGGGCCGGCGATCCTTTTAACCCCCGAGCAGCGAGTGTTGCGTCCCTCTTCGGGAGCTCTTGGTAGAGTTGCTCGGGATATAGCAGGGGAGTACTGTTCCGGTGCTAATTCAGGTAAGGCTTGGTTGTGTAGTGTGTTTTTGTAGTTGTCGTGAGTGGATTGTTGGCATTCATTGCCTTTAAGCTTTAATGAATGGATTTTTGTTGTTTCTGTGAGATACATTGATAGATTAGTTTGATCAGGAGATCATTTGGGTTGGATCGGTAATTAAAAGATTTTGATTTGGCTTGTTATGGGTCACAATGGTACTAATTGACTCATTATTATGTTGGGGGTTAATTACACAAGGTGTCCTTTCTATCTATGTTCATATATATGCCATGGTTAAGGGTTAACTGGATTACTAAATGTATAGTTGATTAGATATCAATTAGTAGTTTATCAAATTGGTTTAATTAAGTTAATGATTAATTTAAATGACTTAGTGGTGATTAGGTAAACTTTAGAATCATTAAATAGTTATTGAGAAAGAACTCTGATAACTAATAAAGGAGAAATATATGGACTATTCATGGTTATGAGGATTACTTGAGTAATTAGTTTTGTTTCATACCTTATATTGATAGCATGCGAGCTGAAGGTGATCCCATGGACTTGAAGATCGTTGGCACAAACTATAATTAAGGCGGGTATTTCTCCTTTGTACTCGAGTAGTTCTTTTACCTTAAAGCATGGCTAGTTTATGTCTTATAGGTTGCTTGACCTTGTTCTTTGTCGTTATTTAAACATCGCCGTTGAAACTTATTCTTCGTTGATCTTCGAGTATTCCAAGTTTGTATCCGTACAGTCCTCTATTGATTTTCTGTTCTGTAAAGTGTTGCTTGTACGCGAGCACTTAGAAGTTCATTAAACACAATAAGGTTTATTTTGCATTAGAAATACCCTACCTAGTAGTGTAAATGCATAATCGTTGGATTTCGGTTTCTGGTTGGTTGTATCGATGCATGTTTCACTCGTTAGATTTTATTGCATCGTGATTGCTTCGGTTGTTCGTGCATCGTATATCATGCACCATACTTGCACGTTGCATACTAATGACTGTTGGCTTACATTTGGTTAAGCCGTCGTTAGTTATATTGTTGCTCGATTCACTCAACCACATGTTGTCATGGTAGTGGTTAGAGTGCGAGTATTTGTCCTGTCATGCTAGACAGTGACACCCTCACCGTTATTTTTAGAGGGATGAGCTGTTGGTGGCTCACCCTCACCGTTGTTTTATAGAGGGATATTGCAGTTGTATAGCTCCCCTTATGTATAGGGGTTGGAGTGTAGACTCCCCAGCATCCTGTCCACTCACCCACGTCTTATGTGGTATTATTGTTGTTGTTGGAGTGGTACAGTTGTCACAGCCCTACCCACTCGGTCACACAGATGGGATGTGTTGACGGCTTGACTAGCGTCAGGGGTGACACATGTCATTGCATCATGTGCATACGTATTTCTTTTATGCATTTGTTTGTGTTTGATGCACTTATATGAGCTATAATTGTTGCATATGTATGACATGCATGTCTATCTTGATATTATTGTTGTTGAGTTGTTCTATACCTGCTTAGTCGTTATTCGGACTTTATACCATGTCGATTTACATATGTTATGCATGATTAGGTTTCTATATTTCCTTATGGACTGTACCCTGTTGGATTCTCTACTTGATTATCTTGTATTATGCCATGCTTATTGTCTACTCATATACCCGCAGAGTCCGCCCGGACTCACCACCCCTGCTTTCTTCTTTGTTGTTTCAGATAGCAGGTAGTCGTATTTCTTTGAGCCAGGAGAGCATCCAGTCGCCAGTCCCCAGAGTTGAGTTGTTTTTCGTATTTGGTTTAGTTGTCTGTTTTTAGTACTTGAAGTTACATTTTATTCATTATCGGGTTTTCTCGTTATCAGAGGCATTTGAGTTCTCTTTTGGACTGTTGTTTCTTTTCTATTTAAGGTAGCTGAGCCACCAGTTATCTTTTATGTTAATATAAACTGCGTGGTGATATTTATTTTCTATTATGATGGCCATCTTTTATGATGAGAGTACATGTATTATTGCTCCATATTGTCCGCCGTACAGGGGAGATGCTGCCCGATTTTCGAGGAAGCATGTGCCTCTGGGGGCGTAACATTACTCCACCTACTTTGAGGATATTGAAAGATCTAATCTTGAGAAAGAGATGGAATTTTCTAAGATTAAGGTCATTTAATAAAAATCACAAAGATTCAAATAAATCAGAATTATTGGAAAAACTTGAAAGGATAAATAAGGAAGAAATAGTAGATGAGTCAGAAATTTTTGAAATAATGAAAATTATGAACTTAAACCCACAACAATTAATTAATCATTTCAACCTTAATTATTCAAATCTTAATTAAATCAAATTCAAAATAATTCAATTAAATCATAATTAAATCAAATTCAAATTAATTTAAATTAATTCAATTAAATCTTAATTAAATCAAATTCAAATTAATTCAAATAAATCTTAATTAAATGAAATACAAATTAATTCAAATTATTCAATTAAATCCTAATTAAATAAAATTCAAATTAATTCAAATAAATCTCAATTAAATCAAATTCAAATTAATTCAAATTAATTCAAATAAATCTTAATTAAATCAAATTCAAAATAATTCAAATTAAATCTTAATTAAATCAACTTCAAAATAAGTCAAATTAATTCAATTAAATCTTAATTAAATCAAATTCAAATTAACTCAAATAAATCATAATTAAATCAAATGTAAAATAATTCAAATTAATTCAATTAAATCTTAATTAAATCAAATTCAAATTAATTCAAATATATCTTAATTAAATAAAATTCAAAATAATTCAAATTAAATCAATTAAATTTTAATTAAATCAAATTCAAATTAATTCAAATAAATCTTATTTAAATCAAAATCAAATTAATTCAAATAAATCTTAATTAAATCAAATTCAAAATAATTCAACATTAATTCAATTAAATCTTAATTAATTCAAACTTAAATTAATTCAATTAAACCTATCTTAATTAATTCAAACTTAAATTAATTCAATTAAATCATAATTAATTCAATTAAATCTTAATTAATTCAAAATTAAATTAATTCAATTAAATCTTAATTAATTCAATTAAAACATTATTAATTCAAATCTTAAATTAATTCAATTAAATCTTAATTAATTTAAATCTTAAATTAATTCAATTAAATCTTAATTAATTGAAACTTAAATTAATTCAATTAAATCTTAATCAATTCAAATTAAATTAATTTAATTAAATCTTAATTTATTCAAACTAAAATTAATTCAATTAAATCTTAATTAATTCAAACTTAAATTAATTCAATTAAATCTTAATTAATTAAAACTTAAATTAATTCAATTAAATTTTAATTAATTCAAACTTAAATTAATTCATCTTAATTCAATTAAATTAAACTTAAATTAATTCAAATTAATTCAATTAATTTAAATTGAAATTAATTAAAATAATTAAATAAAATTTTAATTAATTCCTAATTAATTCAACCTCAATTAATATCTAATTAATTCAACTTGAATCCAACTAAATCTTAAATAACTTAAACTCGAACTAAAATAAAATTTTACCCAAACTGTAACAATTAAAATTAATAACATTAAATATGCCAAAGTGAGTTGGAATATTCACGGGTTCACATGACATATGTCAAATCGGGAATTTGATACATTTTTAGAAACTTAATTAAAATGTCTTTTGACTTGTTTGAATCATGCATTAATGCCATGGACATGCATCTGCTATTTTCTTTAAGATATGTCATGTCATTCACGTTTAATTTTATGCATAAATTAGAATGATTATAGGAAAAAGGATAATTGAAACTTGAACAACCTAGTATTGGGAGGAGGTGAGATGATAATACATTAGGGAAGCCATTTTGGCAGAACTAGCCGAAGCTACCGATCCAAGACCCAAACTAGTTAGACCAAAATCTTTCAAGGAGTAACTTGAAGATGGATTTTCAATAAAAGGCTTTGTCAAGGAAATGGTTGATGATCCAATAAGGCTACGGCCAAAGAAGGCCTAGTGCCTCGCCAAGACCTGGAAGCCGATTATTGAAAACCAAATTCACTTTACTATTGTCAGATTTGAATCTAACACAAGCTTCAATTAAATCTTAGAGTTAATAATAAATTAATAAAAATGATTCAAGCATCTCACAATACACCTATAAGGCAACCATGCTTGTTGTATTGATACATCTAAAACAGGTGAGATGTTAAGGACCAATGAATTAAAAAATTATTTTCAAAATTGTTTTTCAAAATTGTTAGAATATTTTTCTAAAAATATATTTTCAAAATAGTGCTTCAACATAATAATGTTTTCATGAAATTCATGCCTGTCTGATTGATTATACATTATATGTTTTCAAAAATTATACCCTTTTGAAAATTGTTTGACTCACACAATTAGACATAAGCCTCTTAGGACAACACTAAAGTCCCTTAGGGCACTTAGATAGAGTCAAATGGTATCGGGTACAGGGGGAGTTTTTTTTAAAAAATATTTTTATCATTTGAAAATACTTTTCGAAAACTGTGCTTTAAATCATTATCACCTGTGTTTCCGAAAAAAACCTTATGCTTTAAAAAAAATTATATTTTCAAAAAAAAATTATTACCTGTTGCTTTGACTTTGATAAACCCTAAAGACACAGAGGAAGGTCCACTTCATGTTCAACAAGGACTCCTAGGATGTGTCAAATTTAGGGGGAGTCTAAAGAAAAATTCTCTGACAAGTTTTTTTAATTGTAATTGTTAAATAATTCTTTTTGATCTGAACCAAATCCTAAAGACTCAGAGGAAGAGTACTTGTGGTCAACAAGCTTCCCAGGACTGGCTCAAGTTTAGGGGGAGGTCAAATTAAAAGAATTATTAAATATTTCAAATGTATTCATGTACGGTATTTTCAAATCCTTTTGAAAACATAAGTATCCTTTCAAAGGCTATTATTTTAATAATTTCTCTTTAAAAATACTATTATTTTCAAAAATTCATCTGGTTTTAATCAATTTGAAATAATATTTTTCTTGAGTTTGAAAAATTTTCCAGGACACTTAAGAAAATGTCCTTGTAGTCAACAAGGTTTCCTATGATTGTGTCAGGTAAAATATTATGTCTTAAAAAATTCATACATTTTTCAAAATGTACTTACATATATTTTCAAAATACTATCATTTTTTACCTATCAAAATTCTGTTCAGAAATAGTACTTACTTGAATTTGGAGAATTTTCCAGGACACTTAGAAAAATGTCCTTGTAGTCAATAAGATTTCCTAGGATTGTGTCAGACTGGAAAAGGAAACATGTCAAGTACTTATACTTCTCAAAATTCATAATAATTTCAAAGTACTAAATTTTTCAAAATTCATATTTTTCAAAGTACTTATGTTTTTCAAAAATTCTAATTTTTTTTTTAAAAAATACTTAGATTGTCAAAAATTGCATAATATGTTTCAAATGTACTTAGATTTTCCAAAAAGACTCAATCTATTTTTTCAAAAGTACTTGCATATTTCTCAAAAATTCATAATATATTTTAAAGTACTTGCATGTTTCAAAGATTATTTTTTTAAAGTATTTGTATGTCACGCCCCGAGACCCAGGAGCCGCTGATCCAATAGAAAATCGGACAGCACCTCCCCTGTCTGGCGGACAATTTACACATACACACAGATAATATAACACAACCACGCAGTTTAAAGGGCCTCAGGCCTCCATTCCACACATATATAACTGCAAAAATGACTATACGTCGTAAAACCAAAATCCGAACTCACCTGAGCTGCCAGGGGGCAGGAACAAAGCCAAAACCAAACGAAGTCCAACATAGGACTCAAAAATACAATACCTTCGAATAAAACGTGCATACATGGTTAAAACATCACAACGGAAGCATAGGAATACTACAGGGTCCATAACAAAACTACGTAAACCAAAAAGAGCTCCTCTGGAGCTGGGGACTGGCTGCTAGGGATCTCCTGGCAGGCATCAACCTGAAATAAAATGTATGGCAACGGGGTGAGTCCATAGCTCAGCAGATACCCAACAGATATGCATAGAAAGTTATACCAACAATAAGGGTTCAGCTAATACAGTCTCATATCAACAGTAGGGATAGACTAATACTGAACATACTGAGGTAGATACATACCTGAATCCATCTAACCTGTACAGAGGGTATGAAATACCAGTGGAATACAAATAAACAGATAATCACAGATAACAAGTCTCCAGTATATGCGATGTCAAACAAGTGCAGCAAATAAGTGCAGCAAACAATGCACGATGCAAAATATGCACATGGTGCAATGCCATGGTCACCCCCTAACTCCAGTCAAGCCACCGAGACAGGCGATACTGTGTCGGCCGAGTGGGTAGAGCCGTGACACTGTCCGCACTCTGCCATCACTGCTACTGAGTGACCGAGTGGACAGGATGCTGGTGGAGCTATCGCTCCGCCCCATGTATATATGGGGGAGATATCTCTCTCATCTTCTCTGGTCTATGGGTAGAGAAGGGATCCCTGCTTGCTACCATGCTCCGAAACCACTACCCCTGAGCGGACGAGCGGAGCACTACAGAGCAAATGCACACACCCAGCGGTATCCACTAACCCATGAGTGGCCGTGTGTGCATATCATGTGCCGGAAGACGATTAGGCTCAACCACAAGGGAGTCGCTGATCGCCGGCATGCAACAATGCAAGGATGGTGTATGATAGATACACATACCTCCCTCCCCAAGTCCTCAGTATACTAAGTCTCAATCTGAAATCCTATAACAGGAAATACAGGTAACCTACAAGGTATACTGACTGGAAACTACAGATCCCTCAAGGTCAAAGGCAGGAGATACAACACGATCTCTAAGCATACATATAGATATGACAATACCTGAGACTGTATGGAACTACAACATAATAACTCAGGGATAAACCATATGTATCCAGAACAGGTATAATAAACAGGGATAACCAACAAGTATCCAGAACAGGTATAATAAACAGGGATAACCAACAAGTATCCAGAACAGGCATACTAAACAGGGATAACCAACAAGTATCCAGAACAGGCATACTAAACAGGGATAGCGTATAATCTTACTGCTATCTATAACAGTCTATGCATAATCACATGACAATATCAAAAGAGATAAGTCAAAGGGTACCCACCTCCAAGAGTGGAAATCCGTATCAAACGCGATAGAACCACCCGCCAATAATCCAATCAAGTCCCTGTATCAAGGACATGTTTAATTAGCTATTTACAGAAAGATAATTAGCTAATTACTCCCTGAACCAAACTAAGGTTAACTTAATCCTTTCCCTTGTGTTTCATTTAATTATCTTTAATTAAATGAAAGGTTCTTAATTACTCCGCGTAATTAAGATTTAAGGTTATGTTTCTCTTTAGGTTTTTAATCCTTAATTCCAATCCATCACGGCTGGGTTTAAATTTAATACCAAAGGTTGCTCATGACAACATCAATTATATTATGTTGACACATCACCGAATTAACAACACCACACACATCTACAAGGATCAAATTGATACATCCACAACCTTGACCTAGAATCAAATGGCAACAACCAAAGGCCGAATCAAATTGCTCAGATTATGGTAGAAATAAGAGAACAGGAAAAATTGAGCAGGGGTTTAGAGATCACCTTATGCAATAGGAATTCCTCAAACTCACAGCTTCTCCAACTGAGCTAAGACCACAAATTCCAGATCAAACTGGAATCACCACCATTTCTCCACACAGCAAAGTTCAAACTCCAATCAATAGCTCATATACTGATCAAGGATAGGGAAAAATCAGCAAATCTACTACCTAGCATTTATATCAAAACTTGGCAGACAGAATTTCGGAATTGATCTCAAATGAAGCCCACGGTAGGTAGGAAGAGATACTCACAACATATGCCTACAACAAAAAACTAATCCCCAACATTAACTCAGCCATCCTTACCTGACCTCGGCGAGTCTCCACAGCAACCACTCCTACCGATTTGAGTTAGCACCACCAGGGAACTCCACGCCAGGCCAAAATCGAGAGCAACCCTAGAATCTAGCTCCGGCAATGCGGTAGACCTCAAGACTCCTCGGCCTGCTCCTAATTGATATGCCTCCAATGGATTGTGTTGCGATGATAGGCGTGTGCAAAGGCTACACACAGCCGGACCAGGGAACGGAGTAGAGGAGAATACCCGCAAGCGATTCTGCCCTGATCGCGTGAGGAAAGGCGTCGGCGACTCAGTTGCTCGCCCAAGCAGAAGATGAACGCCTCGACCGATGAGATCGGGGAGGAAAGAGGAACTGTGGCGTCGGGCTGAGGCTAGGGCACACGAAGGCGAAGAGAAGGGAAGGAAGTGAGGTCGACGCTGCTGCTGCGGGTTCGGGCTAGGGCAGCGAGACGAGGGGAAGGTGAAGTGGTCGGCTTTCAATCGGGGGAAAGGAGGGTGTGCGGCGGATTAGGGCTTGCGGACGCGCTGGGGTGGAGTGAGGTGAGACCGAAGCATATAAGGGAGGTTACTTTTGCATTTCAATCCTCCCAATTTTCTTCCATTCCAGTTTAAGCCCCTGAGTCTTGGGAGTTTAAGCTTTTTAGCTCCCAAAACTTAAGTTGTATTCCATTTACCTCTTCGAAATTTTGTCTAAGAGCCCGAAACCCTAGGGTGTTTTCTGTTAAATTTTCCGGAGTACAATAACCGTGTCGGATATAACATCCTCCCCCACTAATAAAAATTTGGTCCCTAAATTTTGATATTCACTATAGTACACACTATCAAGAGGTATGCAGATATAAATACTGAACAGTAACAAATCCCACATACCTCAAGTGAACAGGTGGGGGTAGCGAGCTCGGATGACATCCTCGAGCTCCCAGGTAGCCTCCTCATCTGAGTGATGCTGCCATCCGACTTTAACCAATCGGATTGTCTTGTTCCGCAACTGACGCTCCCGGTGACCCAAAATCCGTACAGGAATCTCCTCGTAAGTCGTGTCAGGCAGAAGTGGAACTGAAACATCCGACAACATGTGTGAAGGATCTCGTATGTATCTCCTCAGCATCGATACGTGAAATACGTCGTGTACGCCGGTAATGGATGGTGGAAGAGCCAAACGATAAGCCACTGCTCCAACTCTCTCCAGAATCTGGAATGGACCGATGTAACGCGGAGCAAGCTTACCTCGAAGACCGAATCGTTTCACCCCCTTCGTGGGTGAAACTCGCAGAAACACATGATCACCCACGGAGAACTCCAGAGGTCTCCGTCTCCGGTCTGATGAACCCTCGGTCTAATAACTCCTGGAGCTGGACCTTCAACTCGTCCAACTCTCTCGGTGCCATACGATACGAAGCTTTCGATGTTGGAGAAGTCTTCGGTATCAGGTCAATAGTGAACTCCACTTGCCTCCTAGGAGTCAAACCCGGTAGCTCCTCTGGAAATACGTCCTGATATTCTCGGACCACTGGAACGTCCGAGAGCCGACGGCTACTGCTGTCGTCGGTGCTGATAAATGACAGTAAGAAACCCTGACAACCGTGAGCTAGCAATCTCTGTGCCTAAAGCGCAAAAATAACCAATAAGCCCTCATCCCTGATGCCAGTGAAACCCCACGAGGGTTGGTTCGGAGGCCGAAAAGTGACCACCCTCATTCGGTAATCCACGGTGGCATGATACACTGTAAGCCAAACTTTGCTGAGAATGACATGGAATTCCACTATCTCGAGTACCAACAAGTCATGGAGATTCATAAATCTCAATTCACCTCTCAACACACATAAGGAAGAGGTGATATCAACTCTATCCTTTCGAGAACTAGTGAACCCACAGTGGGGGTATAACCACTGAAATACCAGTGGTCGTTCTTTGACCTTCTGTTTATTGTCCAATACCCTTCCGGAAGGTAAGGACACAGCTAACATCCCATTCTCTCATTCTGTGCCTTCAAGGCACAGTCCCTGCTCAAGTGTCCTGGTAGTCTGCAGTAGTAGCATACGGCCTGCTCCAGGCGACAGTATGCTACTACTTGCTCTCGGGATCCGGAACGGGTACAGTAAGATGTCGGTGCAGTCTTCTTCCGATCTTGCTGAGAAGACTGGAAAGATCCGGTGGAAGAACGTCTCGACTTCTGGGGCCCAGAGGATGCCCCAGAAGTGCCAGAAGCTGCCTGAGTGTGGCGGCCACGCTTCTGTCCAGTAGTCTGCGACTGCTGCGTCTGAGCTGAGTCCGTCGCAGCCTGCTTCCTCTTCTTCTTACCCCCAAACAATCTGTGCTGAGTCATCTCAATAATGAGCGTTTGCTCTAACGCCTCTCGATAGGAGGTCGGGACAAATCCTGACATACGAGTCTGAACATATGCCGTTAGACCCTGATGAAACTGAGTCATCCTCTACATCTTCCACCCATAGATGATCTAGCCTCGTAAGTGATTCGTCTCAACACAAATCATAAGTACAAATGTGTCTCCTTGGTTATCCAAACCAAGCACACGCGATAACTCGTAGGTGTCAAGCAACTAGCTTCACACTTTTTCATATCAACGTAAGCCACCTATCAAACTGTACCTTCTAGGTCATCAACTAGGTACAGGTGATCCATGGTCAAAATCTCCATGGAATAAATATATCACTCTTCAACGATGGTAGCACGTAGCTAATGCTACTCTTCTACATCAATGTAGATCATATACCCTAAACGTGCCTTCCCGGTCACCTAACCAGGCACGAACGACCCAAAGGTCTGAAACTCCTTGAACAAGGATATGTCAATCCTATACTGATCGAGCCAACTACGATAGACAACCCCAGTTCTTGCTCAGCTAATAATAGGTAAAACACGTACTATAAATAGTAAGGTCCTGAAAACCAAAAATCCTTAACCTTCAACAGGTTGTCGATATATTCGACCTTAGTTGTCCGATTCAACAATCGGCTACTAGAGAATTAACATTCTCCGCTCCAAGGTCTTATCTGCACTATATCAACGAATCGCTCCCATGAACGATCAAGAGTAAGATAGATTGACAACATATCAATCCAACTAAAACCAAGTCTACAAATATCTATCCATCCAATATGAATATAAGATCCCACCAAGCTGGGATAGTCTATCCAATCCTAAATATAATACAGAGTACTAAGGTAGGATAGTACTAGAAAGATATACCTTTTACCGCCTGGAGATGTCCCGTCGCCGCCAGGTCCCATGGTCCAAATCACGCCGTGAAAACGACTCCGAAAATTCGAAATATACTCGAGTAGACTCATCTAACCCGAGCTCTAACACCTACTGTGTAGGTATCAGATTAACTCCGACAAATCACCAATCGATGGTATCCCACATCCTGGGCTTGATACCAAAAATAAATTGGTATCAGATAAACACCGAAAAATCCGAAAACACGTAGGCATCGAAACCTACGCTCTGATACCAAAATAAATTGGTATCAGATAGACACCGAAAATCCAAAAGCACTCAAGGTATCCGACAACCTGAGCTCTGATACCAAAATAAATTGGTATCAGATAAACACCGAAAAATTTGAAAACACGTAGGCATCGAAACCTACGCTCTGATACCAAAATAAATTGGTATCAGATAAACACCGAAAAATCCGAAAACACGTAGGCATCGAAACCTACGCTCTGATACCAAAATAAATTGTCACGCCCCGAGACCCAGGAGCCGCTGATCCAATATAAAATCGGACAGCACCTCCCCTGTCCGGCGGACAATTTACACATACACACAGATAATATAACACAACCACGCAGTTTAAAGGGCCTCAGGCCTCCATTCCACACATATATAACTGCAAAAATGACTATACGTCGTAAAACCAAAATCCGAACTCACCTGAGCTGCCAGGGGGCAGGAACAAAGCCAAAACCAAACGAAGTCCAACATAGGACTCAAAAATACAATACCTTCGAATAAAACGTGCATACATGGTTAAAACATCACAACGGAAGCATAGGAATACTACAGGGTCCATAACAAAACCACGTAAACCAAAAATAGCTCCTCTGGAGCTGGGGACTGGCTGCTAGGGATCTCCTGGCAGGCATCAACCTGAAATAAAATGTATGGCAACGGGGTGAGTCCATAGCTCAGCGGATACCCAACAGATATGCATAGAAAGTTATACCAACAATAAGGGTTCAGCTAATACAGTCTCATATCAACAGTAAGGATAGACTAATACTGAACATACTGAGGTAGATACATACCTGAATCCATCTAACCTGTACAGAGGGTATGAAATACCAGTGGAATACAAATAAACAGATAATCACAGATAACAAGTCTCCAGTATATGCGATGTCAAACAAGTGCAGCAAATAAGTGCAGCAAACAATGCACGATGCAAAATATGCACATGGTGCAATGCCATGGTCACCCCCTAACTCCAGTCAAGCCACCGAGACAGGCGATACTGTGTCGGCCGAGTGGGTAGAGCCGTGACACTGTCCGCACTCTGCCATCACTGCTACTGAGTGACCGAGTGGACAGGATGCTGGTGGAGCTATCGCTCCGCCCCATGTATATATGGGGGAGATATCTCTCTCATCTTCTCTGGTCTATGGGTAGAGAAGGGATCCCTGCTTGCTACCACGCTCCGAAACCACTACCCCTGAGCGGACGAGCGGAGCACTACAGAGCAAATGCACACACCCAGCGGTATCCACTAACCCATGAGTGGCCGTGTGTGCATATCATGTGCCGGAAGACGATTAGGCTCAACCACAAGGGAGTCGCTGATCGCCGGCATGCAACAATGCAAGGATGGTGTATGATAGATACACATACCTCCCTCCCCAAGTCCTCAGTATACTAAGTCTCAATCTGAAATCCTATAACAGGAAATACAGGTAACCTACAAGGTATACTGACTGGAAACTACAGATCCCTCAAGGTCAAAGGCAGGAGATACAACACGATCTCTAAGCATACATATAGATATGACAATACCTGAGACTGTATGGAACTACAACATAATAACTCAGGGATAAACCATATGTATCCAGAACAGGTATAATAAACAGGGATAACCAACAAGTATCCAGAACAGGTATAATAAACAGGGATAACCAACAAGTATCCAGAACAGGCATACTAAACAGGGATAACCAACAAGTATCCAGAACAGGCATACTAAACAGGGATAGCGTATAATCTTACTGCTATCTATAACAGTCTATGCATAATCACATGACAATATCAAAAGAGATAAGTCAAAGGGTACCCGCCTCCAAGAGTGGAAATCCGTATCAAACGCGATAGAACCACCCGCCAATAATCCAATCAAGTCCCTGTATCAAGGACATGTTTAATTAGCTATTTACAGAAAGATAATTAGCTAATTACTCCCTGAACCAAACTAAGGTTAACTTAATCCTTTCCCTTGTGTTTCATTTAATTATCTTTAATTAAATGAAAGGTTCTTAATTACTCCGCGTAATTAAGATTTAAGGTTATGTTTCTCTTTAGGTTTTTAATCCTTAATTCCAATCCATCACGGCTGGGTTTAAATTTAATACCAAAGGTTGCTCATGACAACATCAATTATATTATGTTGACACATCACCGAATTAACAACACCACACACATCTACAAGGATCAAATTGATACATCCACAACCTTGACCTAGAATCAAATGGCAACAACCAAAGGCCGAATCAAATTGCTCAGATTATGGTAGAAATAAGAGAACAGGAAAATTGAGCAGGGGTTTAGAGATCACCTTATGCAATAGGAATTCCTCAAACTCACAGCTTCTCCAACTGAGCTAAGACCACAAATTCCAGATCAAACTGGAATCACCACCATTTCTCCACACAGCAAAGTTCAAACTCCAATCAATAGCTCATATACTGATCAAGGATAGGGAAAAATCAGCAAATCTACTACCTAGCATTTATATCAAAACTTGGCAGACAGAATTTCGGAATTGATCTCAAATGAAGCCCACGGTAGGTAGGAAGAGATACTCACAACATATGCCTACAACAAAAAACTAATCCCCAACATTAACTCAGCCATCCTTACCTGACCTCGGCGAGTCTCCACAGCAACCACTCCTACCGATTTGAGTTAGCACCACCAGGGAACTCCACGCCAGGCCAAAATCGAGAGCAACCCTAGAATCTAGCTCCGGCAATGCGGTAGACCTCAAGACTCCTCGGCCTGCTCCTAATTGATATGCCTCCAATGGATTGTGTTGCGATGATAGGCGTGTGCAAAGGCTACACACAGCCGGACCAGGGAATGGAGTAGAGGAGAATACCCGCAAGCGATTCTGCCCTGATCGCGTGAGGAAAGGCGTCGGCGACTCAGTTGCTCGCCCAAGCAGAAGATGAACGCCTCGACCGATGAGATCGGGGAGGAAAGAGGAACTGTGGCGTCGGGCTGAGGCTAGGGCACACGAAGGCGAAGAGAAGGGAAGGAAGTGAGGTCGGCGCTGCTGCTGCGGGTTCGGGCTAGGGCAGCGAGACGAGGGGAAGGTGAAGTGGTCGGCTTTCAATCGGGGGAAAGGAGGGTGTGCGGCGGATTAGGGCTTGCGGACGCGCTGGGGTGGAGTGAGGTGAGACCGAAGCATATAAGGGAGGTTACTTTTGCATTTCAATCCTCCCAATTTTCTTCCATTCCACTTTAAGCCCCTGAGTCTTGGGAGTTTAAGCTTTTTAGCTCCCAAAACTTAAGTTGTATTCCATTTACCTCTTCGAAATTTTGTCTAAGAGCCCGAAACCCTAGGGTGTTTTCTGTTAAATTTTCCGGAGTACAATAACCGTGTCGGATATAACATTGTATCTTTCAAAGCTCATAGTATTCTTTCAAAAATACGGTGTTTTCTCAAAAAAAGCAATATTGTTTAGGTTTTCTGAGTTCAAAATACTTAAGTATTTAGTTTTGAAAATACTAAGTATTTTCAAAAAGAACCAAATGTTCTCATTGTTGGCGCAAGTTTTTTTGGTTTTTTGATATATGACAAAGGGGGAGAGATGCGCCTTAAGTTAGAAATAAATTTTTTTCTTTTCTCTTTCCAAAGGATCAAAAAATCAAAATGTTTTTCAAAAAGGGGGGAGAGGAAGCTTAAGTTAGAAGTTTCTTCTTTTTCTCCCAAAAGATCAAAACTTATTTTCAAAACTTAGACCAGTTTTTCAAGGATTACAGTCCCTTCAGCCAATCTAACTTAAGATATTGTCAAACATCAAAATGGGGGAGATTGTTGGTGCAAGTTGCATCAGTGATATCCTCCTCTAGGCGTTTTAATGTTTGACAATAGACTTAAGTCAGTGATACATTAAACAAGAGAACGAGAGTTAAGAGAGGATTAACAAAATGGACCAAAGTCCTAGTAAATCTAGGCAATAAGTCCTGGTTCGGAGAATTGGGCACTAAGTCCTGATCAAGGATTGGGCACTAAGTCCTGGCAAAGGGCTGGGCACCAAAGACCTGCTCGGAAGGTGGGCACGAAGTCCTGGTCGAGGACTGGGCAAGAAGACCTGGCCGAGGGTTGGGCACCGAAGTCCTGGACTTAGGGTTTCGGCACGAAGTCTTGGTTCGAGGGACTGAGCAACTTAGCTGAGCGATGACTAAGGATAAATGTATAGACGGGTCAGGGTTCGGACGTCTCGAGATCCGAGAGTATCGGAAGCTAAGCAAAAGTCCACCCGAAGGACTGGGTGGCAATCGGCTCCTGAAAGGAGTAGGTGAAAGGCGTGTTCTCGGGGGTGAGAACTTGCGTTGGTTCAACCTAGGGTTTCGTAGAAATCCGAAGTCAGAACCAAGTCCTTAAGGTTAGTATTGTGTGTATATTTGCTTTGTATTCATGTATCTTGCAGGTACCAAGAATGGAAGATAAAGCAGGGAAACAACACACAACACACCTGGTAGCCTGGAAGCCAGGCGCCCCCATTAATGGGGGCGCCTGTTGGGACCGGGTGCATGTTGACAAGGATACGGGTTCGTAAATTTTAAAATATTTACGTGCAGCGGAAGAATTAGCATAATAATTTCTCAAATTATTTTAACCACGTATCTAGCATGCGACCTTATGATGTGTGGACATGATCATAAATTAAAACTTTTGTGGAAAAGTAAACTAATTATTTAGTACCTCGCGTAACTCGAAGTAAGGGACGAGATCCAACCGTAGCGTCCCTTGGAAGCTCCGCCTCTATTCGCGTCCACGCCGAGTTCTCTTCGGGATGACTTCGCAAAGTCACGAGTTTTGTGCCGACGAGAACTACTAGATTCTCTAAAGGCACAACTAGAAGATCAAGAGAGAAGAAAGGAAACTAACCACCAAGAAACGGAATCTAAATTCCGGAAAGGAAGGAGTTGCGATCCGCTTCTTCTTCTTCTTGGTTGGCTTCTCCTTGGTGATGATGACCCACGGCAACCTCAAGGGAGAGTGGTGCGCCGGCCCTAGGGTGGATGTGCGCCGGCCCTAGCAAGTAGAGGAGGGCGCCGGCCCTAGGAGGAAAGGAGAAGGAGAGGGAGAGATTAAGAGAGAGAGGGAGAGAATTAATCTCTTGATAACTCAATTAGGAATTCAAGGCTTGCCTTTGGTTCCTTTATATAGTAGCCTCTCCCTTGCCAAGTCTCTCTTTTAACGGAATTTTTCATAAGAAATTTATCCTATAAATTTTCTTACGAATTATTCCGTTTAAGCCAAGTTTTATTATAACTAACTTTATAATAAAACAAATAGATCTCTCCTTTTATTATGAAATAAATTTTACAAGAAATTTATAAATTTTCTTATTATGGAAAAAATCAATTCATAATCGATTTTATAAAATTAAAATAAACCATTCCATGGATTATTTTAATTTCCATAAAAAAGAATAAATTTCTATAAATTTCTTTATACAAATTTATTTATCCATAATTTATAAAACAAATCGCACTAGATTTATTTTATTAATTAAACCAAATAAATTGGTTTCTCCCCATTATTGTGGCCGGCCAAACCAAAGAGGGTTGGCACCCTCTTTGGCCGGCCAAACCGAGCCGAACCCATCGCGAATTAAACTCATTTAATTCGCCCAACAAGCCTTCAAAAGACTTAGCCATTTTAAGCTTCCGTTGCGCCTCTGATTAACTCAGATTCGACTTATTTCTCTTGATCGGAAAATCTAATTTTCAACTCGTTTTAAATCCCTTGGATTACTCGTAGTGCGTGTGACTAAATAGGCTTTCGATTTATGTTGGCCGTCTATAATCAACCAATTATAGAACGATCATGAGTGGTACCTAGTAGTACATCATGATCCCCAATTAATCGAAAGATCAACGGTTGACCTCAGAAGTAATTCTGAAACCCTTCAGCAGCTCTAATGAATCGTGCCCCATTCCCTTCACCATCTTATACCCACTTGGTTCTGGACACGGTCTATTTGTGTCAGTCCCCACTAGGCTGACTACGTCACACCTAGCCCAAGTAGTGTCTTTCTCGTCCTTTGGATTTCTAATTACTCTCATGTATTTAAGAGACTCATACTCTAAACATGACATGCTCTGGCCAGAGGCTTTGAGTAACAATCCGACGATAGGCCTGGGTATACATCTCCTCGCAAGGAGTGGTGAATCCTTTATAGGCTATTCAAACATCTTCGGGCACTTCGGCTTATACCCAATCATCCTAGGTCCATACCTCGTTGGAGATGCTTGCTTAAGATGCTAAAGTATAAGTCTCCATGACCAAGATGACTTGAACACCGCAAGTCAAAGGAACATCGCACTTAAGCTGCAGTAAGAACTTCATTGACATATCTATATGTAGATTACCATATGAAGTTTTACAGCTAGTCACTCCAATGAACTAGTTTCCTTAACTAGCATCCATGTTTATCTCTGGACATCCCAATGTCAACAGCCAGTGAGAATCAGTTGATTAGAGAATAACCCATGCTAGTTTCAACAGAATTGATAGTGTCCGTTTTTATCAATTCATCGACTAGGGATATTTTCAATACTTCACAATTGCACATGTAGAGATAATCACTAGTTGTGATCCCATCATAAATTCTCTTATGCTGTGAATTGTATTGCGGACATTCAGTAGATTAGTTTAAGATCCCAATCAAATACACAAACATGTATACTCAAATAGTGAATTTTCATTTATTAAAATAAATGTTTACAATCATAAGGCGATTGCCTTAGGACACTTCTCTCATAATACTAACAAACTCCCACTTGGCCTAATGCCAATCGCTACGGTATCCAATACCACAGGCTCTAACATGACCCTCAAACTTGCTTTGAGGCAAGGCCTTAGTTAAAAGATCCGCTAAATTCCTTTCAGTAGGAATTTTCTCAATTTGTATATCATTCCTACTTATAATATCTCTGATCAGATGATAGCGGCGAAGCACGTGTTTAGATCGCTGATGAGACCTTGGTTCCTTTGCTTGTGCAATAGCTCCATTGTTGTCGCAGTAAACCGGCACTGCTTCATCAATGGTTGGAACCACACCAAGTTCGGAGACAAACTTCTTGATCCAGACTGCTTCCTTTGCTGCTTCCGAAGCTGCGATATATTCCGCTTCCGTGGTAGAATCCGCTACGGTGTCTTATTTGGAACTCTTCCAACTTATTGCGCCTCCATTCAAAGTAAATACGTATCCAGACTGAGATTTGGAGTCATCCTTATCTGTCTAGAAACTGGCATCTGTATACCCACGTATTACCATATCTCCTTCTCCATATATTAGGAACACATCCTTAGTTCTTCTTAAGTACTTAAGAATTGTCTTGATAGCCGCCCAATGATCCATTCCTGGATCTGACTGGTATCTGCTTGTGACGCTCAGATATTTCCGAAATTGATTATGATAATTTAGGAAATTGTTTTCCAAAACAATTTCTTGAATAAAGTATGAAATTAGAATTAGGAAATCCGGTTCCTAATTCAATTAATGAGACTTGATAAATTAAGTTACATACATACTTTATTAAGGAAATCGTTAGTCATGGCATAATTATATGTCATGAATGTGCTTAGAAAAGAAAGGATGAGAACCAAAACCCCTTACAAAATATTAAGGCCAACACCTTCCATTAATATGGTTAGAACCGGAGTTTTGTTTCTCGTTTGGGTTGATGGGCACATCCATGCCCGGCATGAACCTCAACATGTTCAAACCATGGAATTAGTTTATGATTAATATAGTTGGAGTCAGAGGTCAATCCTTAGTTATGGTTGTTGGACACATCCAAGCCTGACTAAACGGTTGAATGAGCTCCAACCATATTAAAACTATTTCTTGATTAATGGGTCAGCCTTAAGCTTGGAGCATCGATTTGTTGTGCCACAGCCAAGGTCGATGTAAAGAGAGGTGCAGTTGGGTGCTATGTATAATGTTGCATACTTGTTAATGAGTTAATAACCCAATGATTTATGCAAACATTCAATTAGTTGATAGCATAAAGTGATAGTTACATATATGTGATATGTAATCAGTATAATTACCTACCTTCATAGCTAAGAATAACTTGATGGCCACAGCCATGGTTGTTCTTATCTATGGTTGGATATCAACCTATTTGGAGGTGTTCCTACGATCTCCCGAATTGATAATGAGGGTTATTCAAATCGAAAAATAAATAGTATTTAATTAATATATGTTGATACATTCTTTATCATTCTTCTCATATAAGCTCAATTTGTATTTCTAGGATAATCACTCGATCATGTCTTCTCTAAATTTGCGTTCCATTTTGGACACCAATAAACTGACTAAGCCAAACTTCATGGACTGGCTTCGAAACCTGAGGATAGTCCTCAAGGCAGAGAAGCTTGCTTATGTCCTTGAAGATCAACTTCCCAACCGTCCTCCTGAAAATGCAACTCCAGACCAGTTTCCTGAGTTGCTCAACCTGCTGAAGACTGTAGAGCCTTCTGTGAAGCAGGATCAAAAGACGGTACTATTAGTTGGTTCCTCGAAGAAAGGTTCTAAGAGGAAGGCCAAAGAACAGAATAAAGGAAAGAAGAAAAAGGCCAAAAAGACTGAAAAAATACCCTAAAAGGCACTTGCCATCACTGTGGCAAGGAGGGTCACGGGCGAAGAAACTGCAAGGTTTATCTTGAGTCCTTGAAAGAGAAGGCATCCGATGCCCCATCCTCTTCAAGTATCTCGTTATTGAATGTCACTCTATTTCCTCAAACACCTGGGTACTTGATACTGGGTGTAGCTCACATATATGTAATGACATACAGGGCCTAAGGAATAGAAGAAGACTCGTCAAGGGAGAAGCGAATTTGCGAGTTGGAAACGGAGCAAAGATTGCTGCTGTTGCCATCGGAACATATTTTCTAATGCTCCCTATAGGACGTGTCTTAGAATTGGATAATTATTATTTTGTTCCTTCGTTAATAAAGAACATTGTATCTATTTCATGTTTGAATGAAAAGGGTTATCATTTAACTTTTAGTAATAATTGTTGTTACATAACTTTAAATGGCGTTCTTTATGGGAATGGAACTTTATGCAATTGTATCTACACGTTAGATTTATCCGGTGACGTTTTCGATATCGAAGTTAGCAACAAACGTGCTCGAATAGATAATCGAATAGACTCCTACACGTGGCATTGTCGTCTTGGCCATGTAAGTAAGAAACGCATGACCAAATTACACCGATGTGAAATTTTGGAATCATTTGAACCCGGTTCATTTGATACATGCGAATCATGCTTAAAAGGCAAGATGGCCAAATTACCCTTTTCTGGAAAAGGTAATCTAGTGGGAGAATTGCTTGGTCTAATACATACTGATGTATGTGGACCAATGTCAACTCTTGCACAAGGAGGCTATAGCTACTTCATCACCTTTATCGATGATCACTCACGATTCGGGTATGTGTTCTTGATGAAACACAAATCTGAAGCTTTTGAGAAATTCAAAGAGTTCAGAAATGAAGTAGAGAAACAGCTTGGCAAAAGTATTAAGATACTTCGATCCGATCGGGGTGGTGAATACTTAAGTCAAGAGTTTCAAGATTATCTTAGGGACAATGGGATATTGTCCCAATGGACTCCGCCGTATACACCACAGCATAATGGTGTATCTGAGAGGCGCAACCGAACCTTGATGGACATGGTTAGGTCGATGATGAATCATGCAACTCTTCCAAAATCCTTTTGGGGCTATGCACTTAAGACAGCTGTTTACTTGCTAAACAGAGTCCCGACCAAGGCAGTCTCTACTAATCCATATGAGACATGGAATAGTAAGAAACCTCACTTAGCTCACCTTAAGATATGGGGTTGTCCTGCTTATGTGAAGCGGACTGTATCAGACAAATTGGATGCTAAGTCTGATAAATGACTATTTATTGGATACCCTAAGGAAACGAAGGGTTACCAATTCTATCATCCCTTGGAAAAAAGGTGTTTGTTTCAAGGCATGCTGTATTTCTGGAAAAAGAATTTCTTTTACAAGAAAACAGTGGGAGTGGCATTGAACTTGATGAAGTTCAAGAGACTCCAATAGACATTACAGAGACGCCTAGTCTAGACCCACAACCAATAACTCATAATGATGAGCTTGTTGGTGCAGTATGCACCCAAGTCAAACCTGTGTTTTGATATTGGCAAAAAGGTTCAAAAGTTAAGGGTTAATGATTGTCTAACGAGTTTCTTGAGTGTACAGGAAAAGCCCTAGTGAAGGAATGCTAGGCACTGGCGAAGGACTGCCAGACAGGACAAGCCCTAGCAAAGGACTGCTAGGCACTGGCGAAGGACTGCCAGACAGGACAAGCCCTAGCAAAGGACTGCTAGGCACTGGCGAAGGACTGCCAGACAGGACAAGCCCTAGCGAAGGAATGCTAGGCACTGGCGAAGGGCTGCCAGAAGAAAAAACCTAGCGAAGGGCTGCTAGGCACCAAGCGAAGGGAAGCTTGGTAACTCAAGACCTGGCGAAGGACTGCTGGGCAAAAGTCCAACTGGAGGATCCAGTTGGCACCAGGTAAAACTCTCCCGAGAGGAGTAGGTGAGGACGCGTTCCCCTCTAGGGAACATTAGGCGTCGGTTCGACCTAGGGCTCCATTTTGGAGATCCAAAGTCAGAACCAAGACAGCTAAGGCTGTTTTAACTAACTTATTATTTGCTGTTTTGGACTAACCCTGGATGCAGGACCGAAGGACTGTGTTTCTGCAGCTCAGAGAGCCTCAAAGGAGTGAGGCCGTAGCTGAGTAGGGCGCCCCGGATGTGTCGGGCGCCCCAGAGTCAACCCAAAGTCAGCAGAGAAGTAAACCTCCGACTGCACAGCGTTGGGGGGCGCCCCGCGCATGTCGGGCGCCCCTCTTGTCGCGGGCGCCGCGCAAATCGGGCACCGCGCAGATCGGGCGCCCCGCGTGTCTCGGGCGCCCACTGTGCCACGCCACTGAAGGCGGCTGCAGCTCACCCTCGCGAAGCCTCGGTGATAAACTTTGACCGGTCAATCGGGCGCCCCGTGCGCGTCGGGCGCCCCAGTCAACTGTTATCCCGAAGTCGAAGCGATCAGTCACGACCGAGAGCACGCCGGATCAGAAGCCACGTGGGGGGCGCCCCGAGCATGTCGGGCGCCCCCTGCCCTATATAAAGAGGGTCTCGACCCTCTTCAAAGAACATCAATTGCTTCGACGCTTCTGTGCTCTTCTGCTTCCGCGACACGCTTCAGAAATCTTCCAACTCAAGCTGACGACGTCCTGCTGCTCCGAAACCTTGATCTACACCAGACGTCGGTAACGAAGAGCTCTGTATTTAAAGTTTACTATTCTGCCTTATTGTAAAATCTATTTGTAAACTTTGCGAACTTATAGAATTGCCCGCAGAAAACGGTCAACGACCGTGGGCCTTGGAGTAGGAGTCGACCTAGGCTCCGAACCAAGTAAGACGATCGTGTTAGCGTTGTTTTACTCTATTTTATTCCGCTGTGCACTTGCTCTTTTAAATCCGAACGAATTGCGACATTCACCCCCCCCTCTCTCGCATTTCTCGATCCAACAGAGCTATCAGTTGAACCTAAAACAACACCACCTCTTCGTAGGTCTGATAGGACACGCAATATTCAAGAGAGACAGATTTCTCATAAGTGAATTGAACGACGTGTTACTCATAAGTGATGACGAACCTATCAGTTATGAAGATGTTCTGAAGAGTTCAGAAAGGGACAAATGGCTTGAAGCCATGAAGTCGGAAATGGATTCCATGTACGAAAATCAAGTATGGGACTTGGATAACTCACCTGAAGGGATTAAACCCATAGGGTGCAAGTGGGTTTTCAAGAAGAAAACCGACATGGAAGGTAATGTTGTTACCTTTAAGGCTAGATTAGTGGCAAAAGGATATCATCAGAAACAAGGAATTGATTATGACAAAACCTATTCGCCAGTAGCTATGCTTAAATCCATTCGGATGCTCCTAGCCATAGCAGCTCATTATGATTATGAGATATGGTAAATGGATGTGAAAATCTATAGAAATCCTATAAAGATCTCTAGGGTATTAACCTTATGTTTCAAGAAATAAACCCATGTAAATCTATAGAAATCATCTACTATGACTAGGCAATATTTACTCCCCACAAGTGAGGGAGTACTATGGCAATCAAATAAATCTATGTGCAAAAGTTCTAAAAGCAAAGAGGTAGTGGTTAGAGTTTTACCTTTGTGTGATGTTTTCGATTGCTTACCCTCTTAGCATGCATCACACAACTTGTTCTTCTCATACTTGATCATTGGTAGCCCCTTCACCAACTCTTCCTTGGCCACTCTTGCAATGCTCCTCATGTTGACATGACCAAGTCTCCGGTGCCACAACCACCCTTCTTCTTCTTTAGACATGAGACACTTAACAACATTGTTAGTGGCATAGGTAAGATCAAGATAATATAGATTCGCTTCTCTAAACCCTTCTAATATGATAGCACTTGATTCATTATGTCTAATGATGTATTTTCTAGCATGAAATTTAACTTTAAACCTGGCATCACATAATTGACTTACACTTAATAAATTGAACTTCATGTCTTTGATCAAAAGTACCTTATGTATAGAAATGGTGGGAGATACCTCAATTGTGCCCCTACCAATGATTCTCAACTTTCCACTATTCCCAAAGGAGACCGTCCCTTCTCTTAGGTAGCTAATAGTGGTGAACTTGCTCACATCCCTGGTCATGTGTCTTGAGCATCCACTATCTACTATCCACATTGTTGGGGCCTCTTTCACCTTTACCTAAACAACACTGAAAATATACTCTTTTGGTACCCATATCTTTGAACCATAAGTATCATTTAGAAATCTCTTAGGTACCCATGCCTTCTTTGTGGTTCCCCTAGCCCCTAGTCTCCTAGATGCAACAATCCTATCGGTAAGTGAGACAAAGGCTACCTCCTTTTTCTTAGGCCTATAACCCAACCCGGCTTTGTTGTACACAGCCCTTTGACTGTTGATGATCATATCTAGGTTACTTGATCCTACTTGGAATTTCCTAAGGGCCTTTGTGAGGTCATCTACCTATTTCCTTAATTCCCTATTTTCATTTTCAAGGTGTGAAGCATGTGAAGTGGTAGAACTAGCATGCAAATCTTTAAGTTTAGTAGCTTCTACTCTAAGCATGGCAATTTGTTCTTTTAGATCCTTAACTTTACTTCTAGCCTTGGCTAAGTCCATGTTCGTGCTAGAAATTATTTTCACTAAAGTAGAGGAGGGTAAGTGGTATACCTCACTTACCGAAGCTTCTGATTCTAATGATGAAGTGGAGGAGCTTTCATCTTCACTACTTGAGCTTCGTTCATCATCCGATGAGTCTGAGTGATCTTGTGCCATAAGAGCAAAGTGGGAGACTTGCTCTTCTTCTTCCTCTGAGGATGAGGGATCATCCCATGTTGCCTTGAGGTTGGTGGCACCCTTCTCTTTTCCCTTTGATTTCTTCTTGTCACTCTTCTTCTTCTCTTCCTTCTTGTCATCCCTTTTCTTCAATTTAGGACACTCATTCTTCATGTGTCCCTCTTGATGACAGTTGTAGCAGATTATGTCCTTGGCCTTACCCTTACCTTTGGCCCCTTTCCTAGCATAGGATTTGTTAGATAAACTTTTAATTGCTCTACGAAATTTTCTTACCATGAACGCCTCTTGATCGCTATCCAAAGAGGTGCTAGATCCTTCTGAGTCTGACGAGGATGAGTAAACCACCTTCTTCTTCTCCTTCCTCTTCTTCTTCTCCTTTTCTGCAACAAAAGCAATACCTTTCTCTTTTGCCGAGACATTAGCTTGCTCGTGTAGCTCAAATTCACAGAAAAGATCGTCTAATTTAACAATTGACAAATCCCTCGATACCTTGTATGCATCAACCATGGATGCCCACAAGGTGGTTCTCGGGAAGGCTTGTAAAACATACTTGACGATGTCCCGGTTTTTGATCTTCTCTCCAATCACATGGAGTTCATTAATCACTTCTTTCACCCTTCCATGTAGCTGGCTGACGGTCTCGTTGCTCTTCATGGAAAGGGATTGCAGTTGGGCCACTAGCAAGTCCTTCTTGGCTCTTCTGGACTCGTTTGACTGCTCGTTCAATTCGACCAACTTGTCCCATAGTTCCTTGGCGCTCTTGAATGGCCCCACCTTGTTTAGTTGCTCCTTTGAGAGCCCGCATTGCAGTGTGGTGGTGGCCTTGGCATTAGATCGCGCCCTCTTCATCACCTCCTTTGACCATGATCTCATCGGTGTTGGGTCTCCTCTTTCATCGACGGGTGCCTCGAAGCCATCTGCAACACTTATCCAATTTTCAATATCATTCATTAGGTAGTATAGCATCCTACCTTTCCAATAGGTGAAGTCGTTCCTGTCGAAGAAGGGTGGTCGTGTGGTGGAGTATCCCTCTCGAAACGCCATTACAATTGCTTCGATTGACTGTGTTGGTGCAGGAAGCACCATATCGAACCTTGTTTTGATATTGGATAAGGGTTCAAAGTTAAGTATTATTGGTGATCTAACAATTTTACTCAAGTGTGCAGGAAAAGTCCTAGCGAAGGGCTGCTAGGCAGCTGGCGAAGGACTGCCAGGAAACAAAGTCCTAGCGAAGGGCTTAGCTCTGCCAGGATACAAAGCCCTAGCGAAGGACTGCTAGGCACCTGGCGAAGGAATGCCAGGATACAAAGCCCTAGCGAAGGACTGCTAGGCACCTGGCGAAGGAATGCCAGGATACAAAGCCCTAGCGAAGGACTGCTAGGCAACTGGCGAAGGAATGCCAGGATACAAAGCCCTAGCGAAGGACTGCTAGGAACCTGGCGAAGGAATGCCAGGATACAAAGACCTAGCGAAGGACTGCTAGGCAACAGGCGAAGGACAGCTTGGTACTGAAGACCTGGCGAAGGACTGCTAGGTACCGGGCGAAGGACAGCTTGGTATCCGAGACCTGGCAAAGGACCGCTAGGCAAAAGTCCAACTGGAGGAGCCGGTTGGCATCAGGTACATTCTCCCGAGAGGAGTAGGTGAGGACGCGTTCCCCGTCGAGGGAACAGTAGGCGTCGTTCAACCTAGGGCTCCATTTGGGAGGCCCAAAGTCAGAACCAAGATAGTTAAGGCTGTATAAAATTAATATAATATTGCTCTATGTTGTTTTGGACTAACCCTGGATGCAGGACCGAAGGAACGTGTGTCTGCAGCTCAGAGAGCCTCCAAGGAGTGAGGCGGAAGCTGAGTAGGGCGCCCGGAGTGTCCCGGGCGCCCCCAAGGTGAACACAAAACAAAGTAAAGCAAAATGAGCTTCGGCAGCTTATGGGCAGGGCGCCCCCGTGCTCCCAGGCGCCCCGGATGGTCCGGGCGCCCCCAGTTGAAGCTAACGAAGCAGAACCCAGCGAAGCCAACGGATAAGAGGAGACCCGGTCAACTCGGGCGCCCCCAGCGTTTCGGGCGCCCCCTGTCAAAGCCTGATCCCGAGTTTTAAGGGATCAGAGCTGACCGAGAGGGAATCGGATCGGCTGACACGTGGGGGGGCGCCCCCGACGTTCCGGGCGCCCCCAGGGGCTATAAATAGGCCCTCAACCCCAAGACTTCTAACAATCAAATCTTCCAACGCATTCACGCTCTTCTGCTCCCACGCTCGGCTCCGAAAACCTCCTGACTTGAGATACAAGCGCCGACGACGTCCTCCTGCATCAAAAATCCAATCTACACTGGACGTCGGTAACGAAGAGCTTTCTTTAAAGTTTACATTACTATAGTTGTAATTCAATCTTGTAAACTGGTTTTGCGAAAATATAGAATTGCCCGCAGAAAACGGTCAACGACCATGGGCCTTGGAGTAGGAGCCGACCGCGACTCCGAACCAAGTAAAAAACTTGGTGTTTGCGTGTTTAATTTAAATTTCCGCTGCGTAATTTCTATAACTTATTAATCCGAACGTTTTACGATATTCACCCCCCCCCTCTATCGTTTCTCTTGATCCAACAAGTGGTATCAGAGTGGGGAAGCTCAAATTTGATGCAACCACCAATTTGGGAGTTTTTCGGATTTATGAATTTTTTTATTTTATTTCTTTTCTTTTTCTTTAATCGAGGTGGTGCAACACCACTAGATCTTTATTTCAAATAAATAATATCTGTACGTGCAACACCACGTTTTACGCATTTTCAATTTTGAAATTTTATTTTCTCACCATAACTCAGAATTGATAAAACTAATAATTTTTGAAAATTTGTCATAAAATTTTTTATTATTATTTTAATATTTTTCTCAAAAATCGTGCTAAGCAAATTTTTTCCTAAACATTAAATTCTTACTTTTTCATCATTAATCAGAATTGACAAAATCAACATTTTTAAAAATTTATCATAAATTGTTTTTATTATTTTATTATTATTTTGCCTTGAAATTCGTGCAATATTTATTTTGGGCTATTTTTTCCCTTTTCCCGCACTACTAATACAAGACCAAGTCTTGGTACATTTCTGTTATTTCTTTTGTGTGCAAGGATTAAACTAAATGGCCAACCATGAGTGGAACAGTGCCCGTCCACCACTATTCTCCAGCGAGAACTTCAAGTTTTGAAGATGTCAAATGGAGTCCCTTCTGAAGGCCCACATGGACTTATGGCGGATCATCCAAACGGGATTCTCTTTTCCCGTAGAAGATGAGTCATCAATCGAGTGGGATAAATGACGGACCCAAAATAGACTGTCATGAATGTGGGTCCATCAGAATTTAGAATTTATAAATGTGCTGGAAACCCTTTTTGCAATCAAAAATATGAAAGCGTAGTAAAGGGGCCACAGGTCGTATTTTTCCTAGGGACTAGTTGAGATAGTTGATTCTAACTTGGTTTATGTGTCGTTTGTGAATTTTGGGTTTCAAATTAAAATCTGGGTTCTGGGTTGCAATTGGAAACGAAATCGCAATGAAAATTAAGGAAACTTAACTCATGACTAAACAAAGTGAATGCAATTGTTAGCTTGATCAATGGGAAACCGAATCAACCAAGGGAACTTAACCAAATTTTGGAAATTAAACGAATCTGATTTCAAATGCAAGAGTACCCTACAAAACTGATTTAAGCTTAAAACATCACCACTCTAACCGAAGCTTAAGGAAGGACTGATACATAACAGTGCTAAGGCTTTTCTTGATACCAAAATTCAGGGAGACAAGCTGAAATTTCCGGAAAGAAGTTACAATTCAGAAATGCAATGAATGCAAAGAAACTGATTTCAAGCTCAAACTGTTACCAAAAACTGATGTGCAGGCATGAATAAATGCAGGGATGAGTAAGGGAATTCAGAACTCAAAGCTAAACACTTCAAACACAAGACTTATTCAAGAATCATGCGCAGGAATGCAAAAATTCAGAGATGAAGCATCAGACCATATGCAATCTCAAACAACCAGCTAAAATAAATGGCTCTAATCTATAGTTCAGTTAAGCTTTAGAAGATCTAATGTTTCCTTGACACAAAGTTTAGAAACCACTGACCGAAACTGACAGCCTTGAGGCTGAAACTGATATGCAAGGAGGAAAGTGATACGCAGAGCAGAATTAATGAACCTAGCAGAATTAATACGATACGCAAGCTCAAAATGAGTTGCAAGCAAACTGAGCTCAAGTTCAATATCCACTTAACAAGTGCCTATCTGATACGCATTTCAGAATTAAAAACCTAAGAGAATGCAGCAACAATTCAGACAATTGAAAGCAAAATTCAGAAATGCAGATAGAAATTCAGAACAGAGATCAAATGCTGAATTAAATTCAGAGTTGCCGCATGAATCTGATGCAGGAACACCAAAGCTAACTAAATTTAAGTAAACAATCCAGTATTCAGAAAGGTTTAGAAGGAAACCAACTCTAACTTGATACACTTCAAAGGCTGTAACCGAAACAGTTTGCAGAAATGGAAACTGACATGCAGAAATTTAGCTGACTTTTGCAGGGTTAAACTGAACATAAATGGGGCTGACATCAAGTGTGAAAGTTCACTAAGAGTTGAGTTTAACTTGGTACAGCTCCAAATTGAATTGTTATTTGATACAAAGAAAGGAGTTGATAGCTGGATACGCAGAAATCAAATATGAGTTTCAGAAATAAGGTTGCGCAGAACTGAAAACTGCAAATAAAGAAATGAAATCGAAATTCTGAATAAACCAGACTAAACACAAGCTGAACTAAAATACAATCGCACACTAAAGTCTTCGTTTAACTTCAAGAATGAAAATTATAATGAATTAACTACAAGGCTACTGATACGCTAAAAACTGGCTGATATGCAATTGCAGAAAACAGGGCTGAAATGGGACTGATACGCAAGCTGGAAACATAAAGCAAATTGAAATTAAAAACAATTATCCACTAAACACATTCCCTAGCTATTAAACTTGAAGATTGAACCCTAATTTAAGCTGGAACAATGCAATAAATGAAGTTAACAAATTTGAAACCAAGACATAACGAAACTAAAGCAGTAATGGAAATTACAGCTACAAACAACTGAAATTAGCTAAATAACTAAGCCTCAATCACTCCCTAGCTCAAATACTCCTTGTTCGTCACGCAAGGGTGAGCCTCGAACCCGCAAGCTCAGCAAATCGATGGAAACAGCCCCTGCGATTCAAATCCAGCTCAGCTTGCTCAAATCTGAAATTCCCATTTGGTATCCTTCAATTCAGCTGTGTCCGCGATTGATGATGAGTTGGGGATGATCCAAGCAATCTAGGGAACCCCTCCAGAAGCTCGGGTGGATGGAAACGGAGCACAACCGATCCAAAGGCAGCAAATGGAAGAGCTGCGGAAACCTCTCAACAACCCTGTTTCTTGGGCAAATTGAGACTGGAATTTCACCGAGAAGCTTTCCCACTGACCTAGCACATGATCTAAAGGAGAAATTGAGGGGTCGCGCCAACGGATTGAAGAAAAACTCTGAAGGAAATGCGAAGAAAACGAAGAACTACTGCTTGCGGTGAAGACGCGACAAAGGAGAAGGCTGGGGCGAAATTTGATTAAGTAGCTAGCAATGGACGGCCCAGATTGATCGGAGGAAATCCAACGGCTGATCTTGCTCTGATTTGAGCCAAACTTTGATGATGATGATCTGGGGTCAGGATCTGCCTTGTGGTAGCTCGGATCGTCCAGATTTGCAACGGATGGTCCAGATCACCCTAATCTTTGAATGGACGATCTAGAGCCCTCCGAGCTTGATCCAACGGTTGATTTAGCTCTGATTGGGATGAAACCTTCAGATCTTGATCATAATGCTTGATCAACCCTAACCCTAGCTCGGATTGCTTCAGATGGTCCCGGATGGCTCAGATCTAGCCGCTTTTGAATCGGACGGCCCGGATTAATCCGAAGCTTGATAATTCGATCCGGTTCCACTTCCGACTCAAGTTTGACCCAGTATGCCCTAGGTCCATGAACCTTTCATGCCTACAAAAAAAGATCAAAAATTTAGTGGCCAAATAATCCAATTTAATGCAAATTTGCAATTAAGTCCAAAATAAGAGGCAGTTCTAAAACCTAGGGTAATTTCACAATTAAGCAATAAAAACATAGGTCAAACATGGATTTTAGCAATTAAAATAATCAACAAAATGGTACTTATCAATAAACTGGATGAACACACCCTCAATCAAATCGAGACCGATGCAAGGGCAACTGCAACCTACAATGTGGCCTAACCAAGGAGCAACTCGAACTAGTATGTCCATTCAGATGTGCCAGAGAAATTTGGGATAAACTAATCAATCTACACGAAGAGAGCTCCAGCGTTGAGAACTTTGACTCCGGATCAGAAGATGAGAAAGAATCCATACCTGACTGCGAATTCAAGCCACAGTCAGAAGACGAATTGACTGAGACAAAAATGGTAACCAATTTCGAATCTTCTTTAGAATTACAATTAAATAATCAGACTGATACTATAATGGTCGAGGAAGGTATAATTTTCATTGCAGGGAAAACTCCAAGAGAAATGCAAAAGAGACCTCAACCAGTACCTGAGTACGACTCAGACTCAGAATCTGACGGCGAAGGAAGGAATCCTTGGAAACTGGTCTGGTTGGCTCGCGACCACTACAAAATGCCGAAGAAACAATCAAGCAAAAGAGAGATGGCTAGAATCAAGGGGGAGATTTCCAACCGGGAATCAAAAGGTAAATTGACAATATTTAAAAATCCAATATTTACCTTGAATAACATGATTAACTCGTATAAATTAGTTAAGGTCAATACGTTAGAAAACTTAATTCACAACCATGCTAATTTTAAAAACCCAGAGTTTTATTTCGATTATGATGTAACTTAGATCATTTTTGTCTTGTTTGCTTTAATTGTGTGTTGCTTTTTATTTTATTCTTTTGTTGCTTAGAAATAGGATTGGCTAGTATAAGGATTGAACCAACTTAACTGAAATTTGAACAACATAGTATTGGGTGGAGGTGAGATGATAGTACGTTAGGGAAGCCTTTTCTAATAAGGTCAAGTATACACTACTTGGTCTCTTTAGACTGGTGAAACTAGCCGAAACTACCGATCCAAGACCCAAACTAGTTAGACCAGAATTTACCAAAAAGTAATTTTGAAGATGAAATTTCACTAAAAGGCTTTGTCGAGGAAAGGGTTGATGATCCAATAAGGCTACGGCTAAAGAAGGCCTTGTGCCTCGCCAAGACCTGGAAGCCAATTTTTGAAATTCAAATTCAATTTACTCTTTGTTAAATTCGAATCTAACACAAATTTTCAGTTAATTTTAGATTCAAATATCTCTTTTCAAAATAAATTTAAATTGGGTTTAAAAATTAATTTAACTTTTCAAAATTAATCATGGCCTTTTCAAAATAAATCTTTCTATTAAAATATGCATCTCACAAAACAGTTAAGGATATCCTGTTTTGTCACTTAGAAATGGGTGAGATGCTCAGGACCTAAAAGTTTAGTCCAACCCAATCAACCGTACAAATCAAATTCAACTTAATTAATTTCAATTAATTATTCTCAAATTCAACTTAATTATTTTCAATCAATTATTTTCAAAATTCAACTTAACAATTTTTAAAATTCAAAGTTAAAATTCTAATTAATTTCAAAATCCTCAAAAAATCATTTTAACTTTTAAACTAAGGTTTAATGTTTCAAAATTAACCATTTTTTTTTGTTAAAATTAAATATTTGTCTCGCACAACCCATAAGGTTAACATATTTGACCACGTAGAACTGGGTGAGACAACTAGGACCTAAAAGCATGATTCACTATCCTTTTAAATAAAAAAGTTTGCAAAAGTTATTCAAGCTTATTTTTAATTTATTGTACTGTACCCTACTTTTTCATTCCTATCATTTTTTAATTTCATGTCAAATATTACAATAAATAGAGTCTAGGGATTGTTCTGATTTAGTCATTAACTTGGTCAAAATAGTCAACCCTAGTCCACATAGTCAAACCTGGTCAACACTGATATCCCTTAAGAAACTTAGATAAAAGTCAGACTGTGTTGGATACAGGGGGAGTTCTTCTTAATCTTTTTCGAAAAATTCAGCTTTTTCAAAAACCTTATGCTCTAAAACTTATTATCATCTCAAAATATGGTTTTCAAAAGTTGACTCAAAAACCCTCGTATATTACTATCTCTTTGAAAAATTAACATCATGATTTTCAAAAACTGTGCTATCATTCCAAGTTGTGTTTTCAAAAATTTATCTCCTTGAAAGTTATCATACTCAGAAGGTTATTCTAAATTATTCTTTTGATTTTAATAAACCCTAAAGACACAGAGGAAGGTCCACCTCATGATCTACAAGGACTCCTAGGATGTGTCAAATTTATGGCGAGTTTGAGTCAAAAGAAGAATTTTTGAAATATTTTTTTGGTAATTATTTGTTTTGAAGTTATTAGATAATTCTTATAATTTAAATCAAACCCTAAAACTCAGAGGAAGATCGCTTGTAGTCAACAAGCTTCCTAGGACTGGGTCAAGCTTAGGGGCAGATTAAATTAAAAGAATTATTGAACATTTTTTTTTAAAATTATATGTTTTCATGCACTGCAAGTTTAAAATCCTTTTGAAAACTTAAATAATTTTTGTTCCAAAATACTATTTTATTTTTCAAAATTCTTGTGACTTATAAAGTTACTTTTATAATATTTACTTGGATTGAAAAATTTCTAGGACACTTAGAAAAATGCCCTTGTAGTTAACAAGGTTTCCTACGATTGCGTCAGACTGAAAAGGAAACCATGCCAAGTAAAGTATTATATTAAATTTTTTCTTAAAATATTATGTTCAAAAGTATTTATTAGTACGTATATTTGTCAAAAATGCATAACATCCTGCAAAAGTACTAATACTTTTTCAAAGCACTAATATTTACAAAGTACGAATAATTTTTTTTTAAAGTGCAATACTAAACATGTTTCAAAAAAAAACAATTTTTTTTCAATCTTTTTCAAAGTGAAAATGGGTTTCAAATTTTCTTTTGCATAATACTTTTTAGAAATTATTTATATTTTTCAAAGTCTAATAGTTTTCAAAAACAATACCTAGACTTTCCAAAAAGGCTCAATCTGTTTTTTTAAATGTACTTGCATATTTTTCAAAAATACATATTTTTTTTAAAAAAAGTACTTATATTTTTCAAAAATTGCATAATATCTTTCAAAAGTACTTCTATTTTTTAAAATATAATGTTTTCAAAAAGTACTAATACTTTTCTAAGGCAATAGTATTCTAAGTACGTGAATTTTCTAAAAACTTGCCTACAAATACAAAATATTTTTTTAAATTCACAATACTTTTCAAAGTGGAGTTTTCATTGGTACAATTTAAGCTACTTGCTATACTTTCAGAATTATAACAAATATTTTTAGTTTCAAAGCTCATAAACTCTGATACACATATTTTTTTCTTAAATCTTCTTTCAAAACCACCTTATTGATATATGGCCAAGGGGGAGAGAAATAGAAAAGAGAGAGAACTTTTCTCGTTTTCACAAAAAGCTAAGTATTTCTAAGTGCTTTAAAATTGGTCTAAGAATTTTTTTAAGTACTTTAAAAATTTCTAAGTACTTCAAATTGTTTTTAAGTGCCAAGTGCTATTAAAATTTCAAACTACTTCAAGTGCTTTCAAGTATTTCTAGTCCTTCAAATTTTTTAAGTATGTCTAAATGTTTCAAATGTTTTTAAGTACATGTTTTTTTCTAAGTAAAATTTTTCTTAGTTATCTGAGCAAAAACTTTTTGAAAATTTTGACAAATGGTTCTAAGTAAAGTTTTTTTAAAAAACTTGTCTAGAAATTTTTTTAAAGATTTTGCTTTTCAAAATACACAAAGTATTTCCAAACAAAGTCTTTTAAAACAAATTTTCTCCCAATTCTCAAAGTTGAACCATTTGTTAGGGAAATTTGGCTTCAAAATTTTGCCTAAGTAAAATTCTTTTTGCAAAGCCAAGTAAAAGTTTTGTAACAAAATTTAGGTTTGCAAAAACTTTTTTACTTTACCTTGTTCACCCATGTTTGTTTTTGATATATGTCAAAGGGGGAGGAAGGGTCAAAGTTAAGTGTTAAGTTAAGTATTTTATAACACAATGATTCAGGGGGAGTATGAGAATTTTTTTTCTTCAAATTACATTGGTTTTAGACTGTTCAGAATTGCTATGTTTTATTGGTCTTAACCTTCTTGCTTAAACTGTTGTAATTTTTACTTAACTTTGAATCGTGTTGCCATAAATCAAAAAGGGGGAGATTGTTGGTGCAGGAAGCACCATATCGAACCTTGTTTTGATATTGGCAAAGGGTTCAAAGTTAAGTATTATTGGTAATCTAACAATGTTACTCAAGTGTGCAGGAAAAGTCCTAGTGAAGGGCTGCTAGGCACTTGGCGAAGGACTGCCAGGAAACAAAGTCCTAGCGAAGGGCTGCTAGGCACCTGGCGAAGGACTGCCCTAGTGAAGGACTGCTAGGCACTTGGCGAAGGAATGCCAGGATACAAAGCCCTAGCGAAGAACTGCTAGGCACCTGGCGAAGGAATGCCAGGATACAAAGCCCTAGCGAAGGACTGCTAGGCAACTGGCGAAGGAATGCCAGGATACAAAGCCCTAGCGAAGGACTGCTAGGCACCTGGCGAAGGAATGCTAGGATACAAAGACCCAGCGAAGGACTGCTAGGCACCAGGCGAAGGACAGCTTGGTAATGAAGACCTGGCGAAGGACTGCTAGGCACCGGGCGAAGGACAGCTTGGTATCCGAGACCTGGCGAAGGACCGCTAGGCAAAAATCCAACCGGAGGAGCCGGTTGGCATCAGGTACATTCTCCCGAGAGGAGTAGGTGAGGATGCGTTCCCCGTCGAGGGAACAGTAGGCGTCAGTTCGACCTAGGGCTCCATTTGGGAGGCCTAAAGTCAGAACCAAGACAGCTAAGACTGTATAAAATTAATATAATATTGCTCTATGTTGTTTTGGACTAACCCTGGAAGCAGGACCGAAGGAACGAGTGTCTGCAGCTCAGAGAGCCTCAAAGGAGTGAGGCGGAAGCTGAGTAGGGCGCCCGGAGTGTCCAGGGCGCCCCCAAGGTGAACACAAAACAAAGTAAAGCAAAATGAGCTTCGGCAGCTTATGGGCAAGGCGCCCCCATGCTCCCGGGTGCCCCCTGCTCCCGGGCACCCCGGATGGTCCGGGCGCCCCCAGTTGAAGTTAACGAAGCAGAACCCAGTGAAGCCAATGAATAAGAGGAGACCCGGTCAACCCGGGCGCCCCCAGCATTTCGGGCGCCCTTGTCAAAGCCTGATCCCGAGTTTTAAGGGATCAGAGCTGACCGAGAGGGAATCGGATCGGCTGACATGTGGGGGGGCGCCCCCGACGTTCCGGGCGCCCCCAGGGGCTATAAATAGGCCCTCGACCCCAAGGCTTCTAACAATCAATTCTTCCAACGCATTCACACTCTTCTGCTCCCGCGCTCGGCTCCGGAAACCTCCCGACTCGAGATACAATCGCCGACGACATCCTCCTGCATCAAAAATCCAATCTACACTGGACGTCGGTAACGAAGATCTTTCTTTAAAGTTTACATTACTATAGTTGTAATTCAATCTTGTAAACTGGTTTTGCGAAAATATAGAATTGCCCGCAGAAAATGGTTAACGACCGTGAGCCTTGGAGTAGGAGCCGACCACGACTCCGAACCAAGTAAAAAACTTGGTGTTTGCGTGTTTGATTTAAATTTCCGCTGCGTAATTTCTCTAACTTATTAATCCGAACGTTTTACGATATTCACCCCTCTCTATCGTTTCTCTCGATCCAACAGACTGTTAGATCTTCCGAAACGCACCGGCTCTTATACCAACTGAAGGATCAATTATGGTGTGCAGAGGGGGGGGGTGAATGCACTTTTTGGATCTTGGATCTCTTCAGAATTGTTAGCGCAGCGGAAATAATATGTAAAGAAATAAAAAACAATGCTAACTCTTATCGTTTACTTGGTATCCACCCAGATGGGTGACTAGTCCAAGGATCCACGCCGCGAGAACCACTTTTCACTATCGAAAAGTCTCCTTGAGGTGGAGAAACCTTTACAGCAAGATCCTCCTCTTTACAGATGCAGAAATACGAGAGAGGAAGCAAGAATCACTCTACAGACGAGCAGCACTTTGACACTGTACGGAACCGTACCGTGCACGTGCAGAAAGTGCTCCTTTTATAGGTGAACAGGACAGATTCGCAATCTGTCCAGCCTGCACCAGTCGACTGCCCATGGGGCAGTTGACTGGACTAGCATTAATTGCTAGCTAACAGCTAGTTTCAGGGTATACCAGTCGACTGCCCCAAGGCCAGTCGACTGGTCCGAGGCCGCAAACTTTCTGTGGGGGTTTGGCAGTCGACTGCCTCTGGGCCAGTTGACTGCCCTGCCTCCTAGCTCAGCTCCAGCCACTCCGGATCTTCTCCTTCACGTGTGCCTTCAGGTCTGCTCCCTTAGCTCACCCCTTGAAGTCCTCTTCCTCTGGCTATTGTCCCTCGGATGCGCACACAAGCCTTCCCTTGGCTTGCCTCCATGCCACCCTTCACGTGTGCCCTTGAAGTCCACTTCCCGGCTTGCCCTTGGAACTCTCCTCCCTCGGCTCTTGTCCCTCGGATAAGTCCACCATATGTGATTCTCCAAGTCCTGCAAACTCAATCACACACATCAAATACAACATAACACTCTAACCTTAAACATATTCAACCACACACATCAAACCATGATCTTCCAATCATTTAAGGGTCGATTGCCTCAACATATACATCCTATTTTAAGATTAAGATGCATACTTCTTGCCCTTGTCATTATATATCACCTAAAATGATACTAGTTGTAAAGGACTAGTGGTCAAAATGTTTTCTTTAAAAAAATAATAATAATAAATTTACTTCTGGCACATAAAACGGTAATAGAACCTTAGTAATGTTTAGTTCAATGAACAAGTTCACATAGTCAAGTATTAGAGGCCCAGCATTCTAGGGTTCACGTCCAATTTAAAGGACGAATTCCTGCAAAATATGTCGTAGCTGGAGATCGAACCATGGATGTCTGGGATGACAACTATTCACCCATCCGGTACACCATAACCCCGGTGCACCATAAGGCTTTGTCCAGGATAACTATCCAATATCTCAAAATTGTGTAAGTGGCTTCAATACGACCCTCGTGAAGATCATGCAAAACTGTACCTACTAATCATAAAGCAAAAGCAAAATCAAGGTGAGTATAAAATGATAAAGCAACTTTCCTACTAATTGAGACTTTAGGTTAATTTCTTCTATATCATCTCCTTTGAAAATGTTCTCATCTATATAATAAACTCACGATATCAATCTTATCTTGATATGGCTTGAAAAAAATAGGTTGATCAGAATTAACTATTTGCAGCTGCTAGGAATTCACATCACCATAAAATTGATCAACCCTTAACCCATATAATGACTAAGCCATCAGAAATTTTCATGCTAATTGCCTCATGTAGTCACCAAGAAATATCCCTGCTTTGCATCTAATTTCTTTATTCTCCAGTTAAAGATGGTTGTACAAGAAATAAGAACCCTTAGAGAATTGGCTTTTGCAACTAGAGTAAATGTTTCATCAGAAATTCTCTTTTCCTTCTAAAGTTCACCCATTAGCTAGCCACAAAAGTTCTCTAGGAGTGTTCCAAATCTGGTCTGATTCTTAGTTAAGATTTTCGTCTTATATATACAGTGCATAACCCTACAACTTTGTATGGCATAGTATATTTAAATCATTGATGACCTAAACCGTAAATGTTTAGCTATGTGAAAGGACAATGATTCCATATTTTATAAAACCAGTAGTGATGGACCTTGAACTTCTAAGTGAAAATCTCCCCCATCCTTATTAAAATCAAAACCTACTTATTGTGACGACCCGACTTTTATCTACTAACTTAAGCTTTAAGTTACTACTACTTGGCTTCCCTTAACTTGCTCTAAATTTTTTTTTTCTTCCTTCTCTTTTTTTTTCAAAAAAAAACAAAACAACTTTCATTTTATTTGCTTTGCCAGGATTTGACCCCTAGACCTCTTAGTTGTAAAACTAAAGCACTAACCAGCTGCTCTACACAGCTTCTCTTTAATGGTACCAGTCGACTGCTATATAGCAGTCGACTGGTACCAGGCGACTGACCTTTTGGCAGGCGCCTGGTGCATCGAACAGAAGCTACTGTTCGATAGGGCAGGTGACTGGTCCTGTACCAGTCAACTGGCACGCCTGAAAACCTACATTTCAGACCTGAAACTCATCTCCATCCATCCACCAAACATATACTTTCAAGCCATACAAAGACATGACACCATTTCTATACTCTATACTAGTTTTCTAAACATTTTAGCCAATCAAAACAACTTCATAAACTTGAAATTAGGACTTTTGCGGAAGTAAATAAGCTATCCAAATCTATGTGAACTTTAGACTAGAGTTTGTACCAAATTTTGTATCTATGCAAGATTTAAACAAAGTCATTCATTCTACCACTTCGAAACACCAAAACACATGTTTTACAAGACTTAGCCCAATGATCTCTTCCACGGTTCCACCGCCACTGAGCACCAATGCAAGTCCTGTCGCCTCCCAACTTACACCTTTTCTTTTCCTTTGTCTGCAATAGAAGGAAAATGCAATTAGTAAGCACAATGCTTAGTAAGTAAATCCCTACTCACAAAAATCACATATCGATACTAAACATGCTCATTTCAAGGAATGCTTAAAAACTTCACTTGCTCAGAATACTTACAACTAAACATGCTTACAACTTGAAATACTTTATCATGCTTGCAATGTATCAAATTACACATGAACTAAAAACACTTACTAATAAAAGAAACACTCACACATATACTTGTATACTTGAAAATAATAATCAACTTTCTCTTTAGGCCTTGACATTGTACCATGGTATCGGTGTACCAATGCGCGCTTTTTCTAATAAGTTGCGAGGTAGCTAGCCACCGCACCCCATTAGAACTTTACTTTCTAACTTTCTATGGGCCTTATATTTGCCCGGTACATGTCTCTTTCTCAAAGTAAAATACTTTTCTTACTTACCATACTTAAACTTATCACTTTACTTATTTTTGCATATGTTTGCATGCTAAAAACCTTTACTTTTCTCACTTTAACTTTCCATGGAGCATCTTGTGTGCTCCTTAACTCAAATTCACTTTTAGGTCTTTTCAAAAGTATAAAAACTCATCGTGCTTGGCCTACTTACATTAAATACAAGCAACTTGAATTTCTAACATGTTAAAACATGCAACTTCAATAGCTAAAACATAGATTAGCAAAATTTTCTTAACCATGCTTCTACTTTTCGAAAACTAGGGTTCTACAATGAGAATTTTGAAACGAAACTACTCCTATTGCAGGTGAGCGATTTACTTACCTCGGTCTTGAAGAAAACTCACAAAAACAGGGAGAAAAACTCCCTACGAAATCCTTTCCCCTCCTTCTTGTGAAAAGCTTCCACCTTTAGCCCTACGAAGCAATCCTAGGTCTTCTCTACTCAAGGGGGAAGGTGAAGAAGAAGAAGAAGAAGAAGAAGAAGAACCCTTGAATTCGCCTCCTCTCCTCGCCTCTCTTCCCTGTTCACGCGCCGACCACAACCCTAGCCTCCCCTTTCCAACGCGACTTAAGCGGCTTAATATACCTCTTAATGAAAAGGATTAACTACACTACAACATTATTTCTCTCCTCCCTTTTCTGTGCTTGATACCCTAGCCCAGCTGGTTGCTTGGCTTCCCTTCCTCCCTGTGGTCGCGGGATCAATCCCCACCCGACCCCTTTAAAGTTTTTCTTTTTTTTTTCTAATTTCATTCCGAAAAAATGCTATAATATTCCGAAAAATACTAGAAAAATTCCTAAAAATCCCTAATATTACCAGGAAATTATTGGGTGTTACAATCCTCCGTACCTTATAAAAAGTTCGTCCTCGAACTTAGAACAGCTCTAGATACCTTTGCCTCATGCTCTCTTCTGATTCCCAAGTTGCCTCTTCATACTTCTGATTCAGCCATAAAACTTTTACTAGTGGTACCACTTTGTTCCTCAGCTTCTTATCTGCTCGATCTATTATCTCAATAGGTCGACTCTCATAACTGAGATCTTCTTGCACTTGTACCATCTGTGGCTCAATCACTTGGTTGGCATCTGGGATATGCTTCTTTAGCATTGAGACATGAAACACATTGTGTATTGCTGACATCTCTGAGGGTAGCTCCAACTCATAAGCTACTTTGCCAACTCTTTTCGTCACTGGGTAGGGTCCTACGTATCGAGGACTTAGCTTGCCTTTCTTGCCAAATCTCATCACACCCTTCATAGGAGCTACTTTGAGGAAAACTGTATCCCCAACTTCAAACTCTAACAGCCTACGGCGTACATCGGCGTAGCTCTTCTGCCTACTCTGAGCAGTTTCTATTCTCTGGCGGATACACCTTATAGCTTCTGTGGCATCATCTATGAGATCAGTCTGTGACCCCATTTCTTTCTTCTCACTACCTTCATACCAACAGAGGGGAGATCTGCACTTCCTACCATAAAGAGCTTCATAGGGTGCCATACCAATAGTGGCTTGGTAACTGTTGTTGTAGGCAAACTCAGCTAAACATAAATACTTGCACCAACTGTCCTTGAAGTCCAATGCACAAGCTCTGAGCATATCTTCTAGTACCTGATTCACTCTCTCTGTCTGTCCATCGGTCTGGGGATGGAAAGCTGTGCTGAATTTCAGTTTGGTGCCTAACGCTGTCTGTACACACTCCCAAAAGTGTGACGTGAAACGACCATCCCTATCAGAGATAATGGTCTTCGGGACTCCGTGTAGTCGGATCACTTCCTGCACATATAATTGGGCTAACTTCTCAATTGAGTAAGACACTCTGATTGCCAAAAAGTGGGCAGACTTGGTCAATCTGTCTACTATCACCCAAATAGCATCATAGCCATTAGTTGTCTTTGGTAGACCAACTATGAAATCCATGGCTATGTCTTCCCATTTCCACTCTGGAATCTGAATGGGCTGTAGGACACCTCCTGGTCTCTGGTGTTCTGCTTTAACTCTCTGACATGTCAGGCAGGTGCTGACATACTTAGCTATGTCTCTCTTCATCCCTGACCACCAAAATCTTCTTTTCAAATCCTGATACATCTTAGTGGAACCAGGATGCATTGAGTAGGGAGTTCCATGGGCTTCTTCAAGAATCTTCTTTCTCAGCTCTTCATGATTGGGGACACATAAACGGTCACCATAGTAGAGTATCCCACTATCAGATACTCTAAACTCTTTACTCTCTTCTTCTTGCACCTCTTGCTTGATCCTTTGGATATCAGAATCCTCAGCTTGCTCTTTCTGTATCTCTTCAAGCAAAGTTGACTCTAGTGTCAATAGGGCTAGCTGTCCATCAATAATCTCCACTCCATAATCTACTATCTCCTTCTGTAATGGTGGTGCCAATGATGATAAGGACATCAAAGTGGCACAAGTCTTTCTACTCAGTGCATCTGCTACTCTATTTGCCTTACCCGGGTGGTAAAGAATCTCACAGTCATAGTCCTTCACTAACTCAAGCCACCTTCGCTGTCTCATATTGAGGTCTTTCTGAGTGAAGAAATATTTCAGACTCTGGTGATCTGTATAAATCTTACACTGCACTCCATACAAGTAATGCCTCCATATCTTTAGAGCAAAGACTACAGCTGCCAACTCCAGATCATGAGTGGGGTAATTCTTTTCATAGTCCTTGAGTTGCCTGGAAGCATAAGCTATGACTTTGCCTTCTTGCATAAGGACTGCTCCTAGTCCTAGCTTTGATGCATCACTGTATATATCAAAGCTCTTATCACCTTCGGGTACTGTAAGGATAGGAGCGCTTGTTAGTCTCTTCTTCAACTCAAGAAAACTCTGCTCACAGTCTTCAGTCCACTCATACTTCTTATTCTTTCTGGTAAGGGATGTAAGTGGTGAAGCTATCTTTGAAAAGTCCTCCACAAACCTTCTGTAGTACCCTGCCAAACCCAGAAAACTTCTGATCTCACTAGCATTCTTTGGTTGACTCCAGTTACTAACTGCTTCAATCTTGGCTGGGTCTACCATAATACCTTCCTTGGAAATAATGTGGCCTAGGAAGGCCACCTGATCAAGCCAAAACTCACACTTTGAGAATTTGGCGTACAACTCCTTTTGGTGTAAGGTTTGCAACACTATCTTCAGGTGTTCTTCATGTTCTTGCTGAGTCTTTGAATACACTAGGATATCATCAATGAAGACAATAACGAACTTGTCCAGAAAATCCTTGAATACTCTATTCATTAGATCCATAAACGTCGCAGGGGCGTTTGTCACTCCAAAGGGCATAACCACAAACTCATAGTGCCCATATCTTGTACTGAAAGCAGTCCTTGGCACATCACTCTCCTTCACTCTGAGCTGATGGTAACCTGATCGCAGATCTATCTTGGAGAACACTGTAGCTCCCTTCAACTGATCAAATAAATCATCTATCCTTGGCAAAGGATATCTGTTCTTGATGGTTACCTTGTTCAAAGCTCGATAATCTATGCACATTCGCATAGATCCATCTTTCTTCTTGACGAACAGTACAGGAGCTCCCCAAGGTGAATGACTAGGGCGGATGAAACCCTTGTCAAGCAGCTCTTGCAATTGTTCTTGCAATTCTTTCAGTTCTGCTGGCGCCATGCGATAAGGTGCTTTCGAAATTGGGTTGGTTCCTGGGGCCAACTCAATTTCAAACTCAATTTCTCGATTGGGAGGGAGTCCTGGTAACTCTTCAGGAAACACTTCAGGATAGTCACAGACTACCCTCACTTCTTCTCTCTTCAATCCTTCTCCTTGACTTGCATCCACTATATGAGCTAGAAAACCAGAGCACCCCTTCTCTAACATTCTCTGAGCTTGCAAGGTAGATAGGAACCTCTTTGTCTTTCTCAGTGGGTCTCCAATAAACTCAAATGAAGGTTCTGCTTCTGGTGTGAACTTGACTTTTCTCTTGCGGCAGTCTATAGAAGCATTGTACTTGCTCAAGAAGTCCATCCCTAGAATGACATCGAAATCCTTCATCTCAAGGACTACCAAGTCACTGTAGAGCTCTCGGTTGGAAATCCAGATTGGTACTGCCCTTAGCCTCTGAGTAGAGGCCATAACCTCTCCTGATGGTAGAGTTATTAGAAACTCCGGATTTAAACTCTCTGGTGGGATCCCTAGCTTTTTAGAGAATAGTATAGATACAAAAGAATGGGTTGCCCCAGTATCGAATAACACAAAAGCATACTGAGATGAGATGAGTATTCGACCTGTGACCACAGTAGGAGCATTTGTCACATCTTCCTTGCTAATGGAGAAAATCCTGGCATTGGTTGTGGCTGGTGGGGCTTCCATCCTCATCTGGCTGTAATAAGGTCCCTCCATAACTGGCTGCATCTGGTGCAGCTGAGCAGGTCCACCTCCATACTGAAGAAACTGTGGTGGAGGTTGCTTTGCTTTAGGACAAGCCTTGGCCATGTGCCCTACTACTCCACATATATAGCAAGCTCCAACACTTGACTTGTTAGGGCAAGCCTTCATCATGTGTCCCTCTGCTCCACATATATGGCATCCACTCATGCCCTGACGACACGCTCCAGGATGTGTCTTTCCACACTTTGGGCAAGGAGGATACTTAGGCTGCTTGCTTGAGGTGCCTCCTTTATTTCCCTCAGAAGCCTTCTGGTCCCCTTGCTTTCTCTTGCTTGAATTCCCTTTCCAGTTCTGTTGATTCTGTGTACTCCCTTGGGACTTCTGAGCTGAGGTCTGTTGTTGTTGCGCCCGTGTAACCCTTATACTGTTTAAGTAGTGCTCAGTGATCAAAGCACTACTTACTAACTCCTCTGAAGTTTGTGGTATGTTACCACTGCCGGCCACGTTCAAAGCTATCTGGGGCCTCAGCATCTTGAGCATCAGCCTAACTCTCTCCTTCTCAGTACTAACTAGCTCTGGGCACAAGCGAGCTAGTCGATTGAATTTCTTCACTGCTTCATCTACAGTCAGATCTCCTTGACGGAACTCAGTAAATTCATCATAGTGCTTGTTTGTCACTTTCATGTGAAAGTACTCTTCCAGAAATTCTGCTTCAAATTCGGCCCAGGTCATCTGATTCACATTCCTCTTAGCATTCACTCTTTCCCACCACATCCTAGCATCTCCAGTAAGGTAGAAGGATGTGCACTTTATCTTCTCCACCTCGGGCCAGTCCAGTAACTCCATTATACTTTCCACCGTTTTGAACCATGCCTGAGCATCCCATGGTTCACTTGTGCCAGAAAAATTCTCGGGCTTTAGTCTCTGCCACTGGATCAGATATGCTTCCTGTCTCACTTCTCTTGTCAGAGGTACTGGGGGAGTCTCTGTCACCGCTGGTGTCGCTACTTGTGCCACTGGCGCCACTGGCGTGGCAACAAGGGTGGCTTGCTGATTAGCCATCAAGGCAGCAATGACTTGCTGCTGCTCAGCAAGTTGCCTCTGAAGCTGGGCCACCACTCCTTGAAGATCTGTGGGTGGTACTGACTCAGTTGACTCCTGTTCTCTAGGAGCTTGCTCCTCGTTGCGGACAATTCTGGGACGTCCTGTTGCCATCTCTCTTGCTCTATGGTGTACAGAAAATAAATAAGAAATAAATGCTCATTATCTCTTACTAACTTACTTCACTATCTCTATGCACATATTAGTATATAATAATACTAACATACTTCCTTATCATCTTTCACTTTCTGATACTAGCAGTCAATAATGAAAAGTATACAAAACTACAACATATGAACTTCTTCATCATGCACATACTGATACTAGCAGTCAATAATAAAAAGCATGCAAAACTATAACATATGAACTTCTTACTTGGTAGGCGGCAGGATTGATGCTTGATGTCAGTGTGGCGGAAGGATGGAACTTTGCTCTGATACCACTCTGTGACGACCCGACTTTTATCTACTAACTTAAGCTTTAAGTTACTACTACTTGGCTTCCCTTAACTTGCTCTAAATTTTTTTTTCTTCCTTCTCTTTTTTTTTCAAAAAAAACAAAACAACTTTCATTTTATTTGCTTTGCCAGGATTTGACCCCTAGACCTCTTAGTTGTAACACTAAAGCACTAACCAGCTGCTCTACACAGCTTCTCTTTAATGGTACCAGTCGACTGCTATATAGCAGTCGACTGGTACCAGGCGACTGACCTTTTGGCAGGCGCCTGGTGCATCGAACAGAAGCTACTGTTCGATAGGGCAGGTGACTGGTCCTGTACCAGTCGACTGGCACGCCTGAAAACCTGCATTTCAGACCTGAAACTCATCTCCATCCATCCACCAAACATATACTTTCAAGCCATACAAAGACATGACACCATTTCTATACTCTATACTAGTTTTCTAAACATTTTAGCCAATCAAAACAACTTCATAAACTTGAAATTAGGACTTTTGCGGAAGTAAATAAGCTATCCAAATCTATGTGAACTTTAGACTAGAGTTTGTACCAAATTTTGTATCTATGCAAGATTTAAACAAAGTCATTCATTCTACCACTTCGAAACACCAAAACACATGTTTTACAAGACTTAGCCCAATGATCTCTTCCACGGTTCCACCGCCACTGAGCACCAATGCAAGTCCTGTCGCCTCCCAACTTACACCTTTTCTTTTCCTTTGTCTGCAATAGAAGGAAAATGCAACTAGTAAGCACAATGCTTAGTAAGTAAATCCCTACTCACAAAAATCACATATCGATACTAAACATGCTCATTTCAAGGAATGCTTAAAAACTTCACTTGCTCAGAATACTTACAACTAAACATGCTTACAACTTGAAATACTTTATCATGCTTGCAATGTATCAAATTACACATGAACTAAAAACACTTACTAATAAAAGAAACACTCACACATATACTTGTATACTTGAAAATAATAATCAACTTTCTCTTTAGGCCTTGACATTGTACCATGGTATCGGTGTACCAATGCGCGCTTTTTCTAATAAGTTGCGAGGTAGCTAGCCACCGCACCCCATTAGAACTTTACTTTCTAACTTTCTATGGGCCTTACATTTGCCCGGTACATGTCTCTTTCTCAAAGTAAAATACTTTTCTTACTTACCATACTTAAACTTATCACTTTACTTATTTTTGCATATGTTTGCATGCTAAAAACCTTTACTTTTCTCACTTTAACTTTCCATGGAGCATCTTGTGTGCTCCTTAACTCAAATTCACTTTTAGGTCTTTTCAAAAGTATAAAAACTCATCGTGCTTGGCCTACTTACATTCAATACAAGCAACTTGAATTTCTAACATGTTAAAACATGCAACTTCAATAGCTAAAACATAGATTAGCAAAATTTTCTTAACCATGCTTCTACTTTTCGAAAACTAGGGTTCTACAATGAGAATTTCGAAATGAAACTACTCCTATTGCAGGTGAGCGATTTACTTACCTCGGTCTTGAAGAAAACTCACAAAAACAGGGAGAAAAACTCCCTACGAAATCCTTTCCCCTCCTTCTTGTGAAAAGCTTCCACCTTTAGCCCTAGGAAGCAATCCTAGGTCTTCTCTACTCAAGGGGGAAGGTGAAGAAGAAGAAGAAGAAGAAGAACCCTTGAATTCGCCTCCTCTCCTCGCCTCTCTTCCCTGTTCACGCGCCGACCACAACCCTAGCCTCCCCTTTCCAATGCGACTTAAGCGGCTTAATATACCTCTTAATGAAAAGGCTTAACTACACTACAACATTATTTCTCTCCTCCTTTTTCTGTGCTTGATACCCTAGCCCAGCTGGTTGCTTGGCTTCCCTTCCTCCCTGTGGTCGCGGGATCAATCCCCACCCGACCCCTTTAAAGTTTTTTTTTTCTAATTTCATTCCGAAAAAATGCTATAATATTCCGAAAAATACTAGAAAAATTCCTAAAAATCCCTAATATTACCAGGAAATTATTGGGTGTTACACTTATCCACAAAGTTCTAACATGAAGCAAATATCGAATATATCATCCCATTAAAGGTAAGGAAAATCCAAATATATAGCTATCCACCAATCAACAATTCAAATTAACCAACCTCGCCCCCGCAGGCATGACACGATTGGTAATGACTCACTTGGGTGATCCCTCACTTTCCGGGTTTGATTTCTCCCTGGTAGAGCACGCAATATGCTGACGGAAGAAATCGCCACAGGCTGCTACGTGGTTGGGCTATCGGGTACTGATATCATCAGTGGTGAAATCGCCACATGTCTCCATCCAGCGATTTACCCTCGTTGACCGGTGGGGACTCTCGTTGAAGGCTGTGAAGCAGGGTCGGTCAGCCAAGAGGATTAGTCGGGCGCAAGCCTAGATACCCCTTGTACATCAAAAGAAAAATTAACCAACCTCCATTGACTTCGACATCATCAGTTCTATAAGTTGATTTAAGTTGATTCAGTTGCAAACATCAAGCTTCTATGATCACATTTAACCACAAGACTCCCCATAGATTTATGTATAACTTAACAAATCTAGTAAACAATTTTACAAAAGGAACAATGCTAAATTTCTAACCAACCACTAAAATAGAGTCAATTCATCTTCAAAGACCACATCTAGCAGGTGAACATAGTATGTTCTATAAAATAAAACTCTCAAATAAAACTGACGGTTATATATAATTACTAAATCTCACCAACCACAACATGATTTCTATGACATTCAACTTATCTAACCATAATGGAAACAAGACAGTGAACACAAAAAATTAACATAATTATTCGAAATAGATCTCACCAACCAACATACTCGTCACTTGAAGAAGACCATCGCCGCCAAGTCCCAATACATCCAAGTCGAGAAAAATGACTGAAAAATTTTGACACATAACTGAACTCGAGCATCTGATACCCAAAAGGTTTGGTATTAAAATGACTCCATATAATTATGAAAATCCCAAAACACGAAAAATTCTAAAAATTCCAAGACTCTCATAAAAATATATAAAAATCCATAAAATATAGACTAACCTCGAAAAACAACTCCGTAAAACCAACAGACACCAATTTTCTTCACAAAATCACGCTCTGACACCAAAAATTATCACACCCCCTAAGGTCCATGCTTGATCGAAAATTGGGTAGCATCTCCCGTATACGACGGACAATCTGGGACATTTATACATAACTCTCCTCAAAATATAGTATAGTCTCACACGGCTAGCATCATAATAGCAAAATAAGCTCCACAACCACACAGTTAATATCAATATAAAAGATAGAAATAAAAGAGAGTCCATATCCAAATTAAAATTTAAATTTAAATCTAAAGACCAACACACCAGACTATACATATGTATACTGAAAAGATAAATACCAGTCTAATGAAATAAATGCAGAAATAATGAATGTGAGAAATAAAGTAAATGCGTAAAAATAACAATACGCTCAACACCATGGGACTGGTTGTTAGTAATATGAGAGAAGTGTCCTAAGGCAATCGCCTAATGATTGTAATCATTTCCTTTAATAAATGAATATTCACTATTTGAGTATACATGTTCATGTATTTGATTGAGATCTTGAATTCATTTACTGAATGTCCGTAATATAATTCACAGCATGAGAGAATTTGTGATGAATTCATAACTAGTGGTTATCTCTACATGTGCAATTGTGAAGTATTGAAATTATCCCTAGTCAATGAATTGATAAATACGGACACTGTCAATTCTGTTGAGACTAGCATGGGTTATTCTCTAATCATCTGATTCTCACTGGCTGGTGACATTGGGATGTCCGGAGATAAACATGGATGCTAGTTAAGGGAACTAGTTCATTGGAGTGACTGGCTGTAAAACTTCATATGGGAATCTACATGTAGATATGTCAATGAAGTTCTTACTGCAACTTAAGTGCGATGTTCCTTTGACTTGCGGTGTTCAAGTCATCTTGGTCACGGAGACTTATACTTTGACATCTTAAGCAAGCATCTCTAAGGAGGTGTGGACCCAGGATGATTGGGTATAAGCCGAAGTGCCCGAAGATGTTTGAACAACCTACAAAGGATTCACCACTCCTTGCGAGGAGATGTATACCCAAGGCCTATCGTCGGATTGTTACTCGAAGCCTCTGGCCAGAGCATAACATGTTCCGAGTATGAATCTCTAGGAAACATGAGAGTAATTAGAATCCATTGGACGAGAAAGACATTACTTGGGCTAGGTGTGACGTAGTCAGCCTAGTGGGGACTGACACATAAAGATCGTGTCCTGAACCAAGTGGGTATAAGATGGTGAAGGGAATGAGGCACAACTCATTATAGCTGCTGAAGGGTTTCAGAATTATTTCTGAGGTCAACCGTTGATCTTTCGATTAATTGGGGATCATGATGTACTACTAGGTGCCACTCATGATCGTTCTATAATTGGTTGATTATAGATGGCCAACATAAATTGAAAGCCTATTTAGTCACATGCACTACGAGAAATCCGAGGGATTTAAAATGAGTTGAAAATTGGATTTTCCGATCAGGAGAAATAAGTCGAATCTGAATTTATCAGAGACGCAATGGAAGCGTAAAATGGCTAAGTCTTTTGAAGGCTTATTGGACGAATTAAATGAGTTTAATTCGTAAGGTAACGACATGGATTTGGCCGGCCAAAGAGGGTCCCCACCCTCTTTGGTTTGGCCGGCCAAAATAAAAAGGGAAACCAAATTGTTTGGTTTAAATTATAAAATAAATCAAGCGTGATTTGTTTTATAAAATTATGGATAAAGAAATTTATATAAAGAAATTTATATATAGAAATTTTTATAAAGAAATTTATATAAAGAGATTTATTTTCATGGAAATTATAATAAACCTTGGATTGGTTTATTTTATTTTATAAAATTAATTATGAATTGATTTTTCCATGATAAGAAAAATTTATATAATAAATTTCTTGTGTAAATTTATTCCATAATAATAGGGGAGACATGGTTGTTTTTATTATAAATGAAGTTATAATAAAACTTGGCATAACGGAATAATTCATAGAAAATTTATATGATAAATTTCTTATGAAAACTAATTCCATTAAAAGGAGACTTGGCGATAAAGAGGCTACTATATAAAGGCACCAAGGCAAGGCTTGGAAATAAATCCAAGAGATCAACGATTCTTGCCTAGCCTCTCTTCCTCTCCTTTTCTCCCTCTCCCTCTAGGGCCGGCTACCCTCTCCCTCTCCTAGCGCCGGCTGCCCTCCCTTCCTTTGCCGTGAGCCACCACCAAGAAGAGGCCGAAGAAGAAGAAGAAGTGGGGCGCGACTCCTTCCTTCCTCCCAGAATCTTGATTCCGTTTTTCTTTTGGTGGTTAGTTTTCCATCTCTCTCTTGATATTCTTGTCGTGCCTTTGGAGAATCTAGTAGTTCTTGTCGGCAGGAAACTCGTGGCTTTGCGATGTCATCCCGAAGAGAACTCGGCGAAGTCATCCCAAGGGACGCTACGGTTGGATCTCGTCCCTTACTTCGAGTTACGCGAGGTATTGAGTAAATTAGTTTACTTTCTGCAAAATTTCAATTTATGATCATGTCCACACATCATAAGGTTGCATGCTAGATACGTGGTTAAAATAATTTGAGAAATTATTTATGCTAATTCTTCCGCTACACGTAATTATTATTTAAAATTACGAACTCGTATCCATGTCAACATGCACCCGGTCCCAACAGTGGTATTAGAGCCGGTTAGTGTTCGACATAATCATATAATTGTTTTGCGGAAAATTTTGTCATGATCTCAATTTTTGAAAAATTTTCAATTATGGAAACTTTCCAATTATAATAAATTTTAGAATTAGGAATTTCAAAGTTTGGAAATCCTCATGAAATTTCGCAAACTTTTGAAATATCCTAGTTTCTGAAATTTTATGATAATTGTGAAAACTTCCCATCTTTGGAAACTTTCCAATTTTGGAAATTTCCAATTTTGGAAATTTTCCAATTTTGGAAATATATAAGTTTTCTTTGTACCAGAAACTTACAAATATTCTGAAAACCTATTATGAAATCTCGCAATTTTGGGCACTTTCTTTCAAGAAAGTCTACACAAATTTATGGATCATTAATTGACAATTAAAATTCGAATTGGTTTTAAATTATTAACAAAATTCTTTATTTTAGATTGAGCCTCAGGGAGCTATCCAATTTAAAGTTAGTTGTTGTAATTTAATTTCCCATTTTGAATAAAATTGTCATGTTTAATTTGGTTACGCCTCGGGGAGCGGACCAAATTGGATTTATGATAAATTTCTTTTCTTTGGGTATCTGAGCCTCGGGGAGCCACCCTTAGAAAATAATTTGTTGTAATTAATTAATCCATAGATAAAATATGTGATCAAATCTTGGAAATTTAGGATAATTTTCTTATTTGATTTAAGAGGTGATGCTCTTACATATTGTTGTCTCCAAAATTAATTAGGAAAATGGTTTCCTATAGAGTTTTCTTAAATAAGATTTTCATGAAAATAATATGTGGTTGAATTAAGGGAATCTGTCTCTTAATTTAATAAGATTTGATTTAGAGAAATCAAAGTCTTAAACATATTATTTCCGAAATTGATTATGACAATTTAGGAAATTGTTTCCCAAAACAATTCCTTGAATAAAGTATGAAATTGGGATTAGGAAATCCGGTTCCTAATCCAATTAATGAGACTTGATAAATTAAGTCACATACATACTTTATCAAGGAAATCATTAGTCATGACATAATTATATGTCATAAATGTGCTTTGAAAAGAAAGGATGAGACCCAAACCCCCTTACAAAATATTAAGGCTAACACCTTCCATTAATATGGTTAGAACCGGAGTTTTGTTTCTCGTTTGGGTTGATGGACACATCCATGCCCGGCTTAAACCTCAACATGTTCAAACCATGGAATTAGTTTATGAATAATATAGTTGGAGTCAGAGGTCAATCCTTAGTTTTGGTTGTTGGACACATCCAAGCCTGACTAAACGGTTGAATGAGCTCCAACCATATTAAAACTATTTCTTGATTAATGGGTCAGCCTTAAGCTTGGAGCATCGATTTGTTATGCCACAGCCAAGGTCGATGTAAAGAGAGGTGCAGTTGGGTGCTATGTATATTGTTGCATACTTGTTAATGAGTTAACAACCCAATGATTTATGCAAATATTCAATTAGTTGATAGCATAAAGTGATAGTTACATGTACGTGATATGTAATCGGTATAATTACCTACCTTCATAGCTAAGAATAACTTGATGGCCATAGCCATGGTTGTTCTTATCTATGGTTGGATATCAACCTATTTGGAGGTGTTCCTACGATCTCCCGAATTGATAAAAAGGGTTATTCAATTCGAAAAATAAATAGGATTTAATTAATGTATGTTGATGCATTTTTATCATTCTTCTCACATAAGCTCAATTTGTATTTCTAGGATAATCGCTCGATCATGTCTTCTATGAAATTGCGTTCCATTTTGGACACCAACAAACTGACTGGGCCAAACTTCATGGACTGGCTTCGAAACCTAAGGATAGTCCTCAAGGTAGAGAAGCTTGCTTATGTCCTTGAAGACCAACTTCCCGACCGTCCTCCAGAAAATGCAACTCCAAACCAATTGTTGGCCTATCAGAAACATGTGACCGATTCTGAACTTGGGAGTTGCATCATGTTAGCCGCTATGGTACCTGAGCTACAAAAGCAGCATGAGCATATGGATGCTTATACCATCATCTTCCATCTTCATGAGTTATTTGACGAGTAGGCGAGATCTGAAAGGTTCGAGGTCTCCAGACTCCTCTTCACCTCAAAGATGCAGGAAGGCACTTCTGCCTCACAATTTGTGTTAAAGATGTTGGGGTACATTGAGCGACTGAGCACACTCGATTTTGCAATGGATCATGAACTAAGTATTCCCTTAATTCTGCATTGTTTGCCCAAAAGTTATTCACAATTTGTGATGAACTATCGGATGAACAAGCTAGAGACTACCATTCCTGAGTTGCTCAACCTGCTAAAGACTATAGAACCTTCTGTAAAGTAGGATCAGAAGACGGTACTGTTGGTTGGTTCCTCGAAGAAAGGTTCTAAGAGGAAGGCCAAAGAACAGAATAAAGGAAAGAAGAAAAAGGCCAAAAGACTGAAAAAACACCAAAAGGCACTTGCCATCATTGTGGCAAGGAGGGTCACTGGCGAAGAAACTGCAAGGTTTATCTTGAGTCTTTGAAGAAGAAGGCATCCGATGCCCCATCCTCTTCAGGTATCTTCGTTATTGAATGTCACTCTATTTCCTCAGATACCTGGGTACTTGATACTGGGTGTAGCTCACATATATGTAATGACATACAGGGGCTAAGGAATAAAAGAAGACTCGTCAAGGGAGAAGCGAATTTGCGAGTTGGAAATGGAGCAAAGATTGCTGCTATTGCCATCGGAACATATTTGCTAAAGCACCCTACTGGACGTGTCTTAGAATTGGATAATTGTTATTTTGTTCCTTCGTTAATAAAGAACATTGTATCTATTTCATGTTTGAATGAAAAATGTTATCATTTAACTTTTAGTAACAATTGTTGTTACATAACTTTAAATGGTGTTCTTTATGGGACCGGAACTTTGTGCAATGGTATCTACATGTTAGATTTATCCGGTGACGTTTTCAATATCGAAGTTAGCAACAAACGTGCTCGAATAGATAATCGAATAGACTCCTATACGTGGCATTGTCGTCTTGGCCATGTAAGTAAGAAACGCATGACCAAATTACACCGATGTGGAATTCTGGAATCATTTAAACCCGGTTCATTTGATTCATGCGAATCATGCTTAAATGGCAAGATGGCCAAATTACCCTTTTCCGGAAAAGGTAATCCAGTGGGAGAATTGCTTGGTCTAATACATACTGATGTATGTGGACCAATGTCAACTCTTACACAAGGAGGCTATAGCTACTTCATAACCTTTATCGATGATCACTCACGATTCGGGTATGTGTTCTTGATGAAACACAAATCTGAAGCTTTTGAGAAATTCAATGAGTTCAGAAATGAAGTAGAGAAACAGCTTTGCAAAAGTATTAAGATACTTCGATCCGATCGGGGTGGTGAATACTTGAGTCAAGAGTTTCAAGATTATCTTAGGGACAATGGGATATTGTCTCACTGGACTCCGCCGTATACACCACAGCATAATGGTGTATCTGAAAGGCGTAACCGAACCTTGATGGACATGGTTAGAACCATGATGAACCATGCAACTCTTCCAAAATCCTTTTGGGGCTATGCACTTAAGACAGCTGTTTACTTGCTAAACAGAGTCCCGACCAAGGTAGTCTCTACTACTTCATATGAGATATGGAATAGCAAGAAACCTCACTTAACTCACCTTAAGATATGGGGTTGTCCTGCTTATGTGAAGCGGACTGTATCAGACAAATTGGATGCTAAGTCTGATAAATGTCTATTTATTGGATACCCTAAGGAAACGAAGGGTTACCAATTCTATCATCCCTTGGAGCAAAAGGTGTTTGTTTCAAGGCATGCTGTATTTCTGGAAAAAGAATTTCTTTTACAAGAAAACAGTGGGAGTGGCATTGAACTTGATGAAGTTCAAGAAACTCCAATAGACATTACAGAGACACCTAGTCTAGACCCACAACCGATAACTCATAGTGATGAGCTATCAGTTGAACCTAAAACAACACCACCTCTTCGTAGGTCTAATAGGACACGCAATATTCCAGAGAGATACGGATTTCTCATAAGTGAATCAAACAACGTGTTACTCGATAGTGATGACGAACCTATCAATTATGAAGATGTTCTGAAAAGTTCAGAAAGGGACAAATGACTTGAAGCCATGAAGTCGGAAATGGATTCCATGTACGAAAATCAAGTATGGGATTTGGTTAACCCACCTGAAGGGATTATGCTCATAGGGTGCAAGTGGGTTTTCAAGAAGAAAACCGACATGGAAGGTAATGTAGTTACCTTTAAAGCTAGATTAGTGGCGAAAGGATATCGTCAGAAACAAGGAATTGATTATGACGAAACCTTTTCGCCGATAGCTATGCTTAAATCCATTCGGATGCTCCTGGCCATAGCAGCTCATTATGATTATGAGATATGGCAAATGGATGTGAAAACAGCTTTCCTTAATGGAAACCTGCTTGAGGATGTATACATGATACAACCTGAAGGATTCACATCGGTTGATAAAACCAAAATATGCAAGCTTCGACGATCCATATATGGACTGAAGCAAGCATCCAGGAGCTGGAACATCCATTTTGATGAGACAATCAAAGAGTTTGATTTCTCACAAAATCCAGACGAACCTTGTGTGTACAAGAAGGTTAGTGGGAGTGCAGTCGTATTCCTAGTGTTATATGTCGATGACATATTACTTATATGAAACGATATATCCGTCTTACAGTCAGTTAAAATTTGGTTGTCCAAAACTTTCTCCATGAAAGACCTGGGAGAAGCAACCTATATCCTTGGGATTAGAATCTATAGAGATAGATCAAAACGGTTGCTTGGTCTTTCGCAGTCTACATATATAGACCGAGTGCTAAAAAGGTTTAGCATGTCGGAATCCAAGAAAGGTTACCTTCCCATCAGGCATGGGATCAACCTTTCAAAGTCTATGTGTTCGCGCACAGAAGACGAGAGGATTTGCATGAATAAGATTCCTTATGCATCCGCGATAGGATCTATCATGTATGCCATGTTATGTACTAGGCCCGATGTATCGTATGCTTTGAGTGTCACGAGCAGATACCAGTCTGATCCAGGAATGGATCATTGGGCGGTTGTCAAAACAATCCTTAAGTACTTAAGAAGAACTAAGGATGTATTCCTAATATATGGAGAAGGAGATATGGTAATACGTGGGTATACAGATGCCAGTTTCCAGACAGATAAGGATGACTCCAAATCTCAGTCTGGATACGTATTTACTTTGAATGGAGGCGCAATAAGTTGGAAAAGTTCCAAGCAAGACACTGTAGCGAATTCTACCACGGAAGCAGAATATATTGCGGCTTCGGAAGCTGCAAAAGAAGCAGTCTGGATCAAGAAGTTTGTCTCAGAACTTGGTGTGGTTCCAACCATTGATGAAGCAATACCGGTTTACTGCGATAACAATGGAGCTATTGCACAAGCAAAGGAACCAAGGTCTCATCAGCGATCCAAACACGTGCTTCGCCGCTATCATCTGATCAGAGAGATTATAAGTAGGAATGACATACAAATTGAGAAAATTCCCACTGAAAGGAATTTAGCGGATGCTTTAACTAAGGCCTTGCCTCAAAGCAAGTTTGAGGGTCATGTTAGAGACTGTGGTATTGGATACCGTAGCGATTGACATTAGGCCAAGTGGGAGTTTGTTAGTAATATGAGAGAAGTGTCCTAAGGCAATCGCCTTATGATTGCAATCATTTACTTTAATAAATGAATATTCACTATTTGAGTATACATGTTCATGTATTTGATTGAGATCTTGAACTCATTTACTGAATGTCCGCAATACAATTCACAGCATGAGAGAATTTGTGATGAATTCACAACTAGTGATTATCTCTACATGTGCAATTGTGAAGTATTGAAATTATCCCTAGTCGATGAATTGATAAATACGGACACTATCAATTCTGTTGAGACTAGCATGGGTTATTCTCTAATCAGCTGATTCTCACTGGCTGGTGACATTGGGATGTCCGGAGATAAACATGGATGCTAGTTAAGGGAACTAGTTCATTGGAGTGATTGACTGTAAAACTTCATATGGGAATCTACATGTAGATATGTCAATGAAGTTCTTACTGCAGCTTAAGTGCGATGTTCCTTTGACTTGCGGTGTTCAAGTCATCTTGGTCACGGAGACTTATACTTTGACATCTTAAGCAAGCATCTCTAAGGAGGTGTGGACCCAGGATGTTTGGGTATAAGCCGAAGTGCCCGAAGATGTTTGAACAGCCTATAAAGGATTCACCACTCCTTGCGAGGAGATGTATACCCAAGGCCTATCGTTGGATTGTTACTCGAAGCCTCTGGCCAGAGCATAACATGTTCCGAGTATGAATCTCTAGGAAACATGAGAGTAATTAGAATCCATTGGACGAGAAAGACATTACTTGGGCTAGGTGTGACGTAGTCAGCCTAGTGGGGACTGACACATAAAGACCGTGTCCTGAACCAAGTGGGTGTAAGATGGTGAAGGGAATGAGGCACAACTCATTATAGCTGCTGAAGGGTTTCAGAAATATTTCTGAGGTCAACCGTTGATCTTTCGATTAATTGGGGATCATGATGTACTACTAGGTGCCACTCATGATCGTTCTATAATTGGTTGATTATAGACGGCCAACATAAATCGAAAGCCTATTTAGTCACACGCACTACGAGAAATCCGAGGGATTTAAAACGAGTTGAAAATTAGATTTTCCGATCAGGAGAAATAAGTCGAATCTGAATTTATCAGAGACGCAACGGAAGCGTAAAATGGCTAAGTCTTTTGAAGGCTTATTTGACGAATTAAATGAGTTTAATTCGTAAGGTAACGGCATGGATTTGGCCAGCCAAAGAGGGTCCCCACCCTCTTTGGTTTGGCCGGCCAAAATAAAAAGGGAAACCAAATTGTTTGGTTTAAATTATAAAATAAATCAATCGTGATTTGTTTTATAAAATTATGGATAAAGAAATTTATATAAAGAAATTTATATATATAAATTTATATAAAGAAATTTATATAAAGAGATTTATTTTCATGGAAATTAAAATAAACCTTGGATTGGTATATTTTATTTTATAAAATCAATTATGAATTGATTTTTCCATGATAAGAAAAATTTATATAATAAATTTCTTGTGTAAATTTATTCCATAATAATAGGGGAGACATGGTTGTTTTTATTATAAATTAAGTTATAATAAAAACTTGGCATAACGGAATAATTTATAGAAAATTTATAAGATAAATTTCTTATGAAAACTAATTCCGTTAAAAGGAGACTTGATGATAAAGAGGCTACTATATAAAGGCATCAAGGCAAGGCTTGAAAATAAATCCAAGAGATCAAGGATTCTTGCCTAGCCTCTCTTCCTCTCCTTTTCTCCCTCTCCCTCTAGGGCCGGCTACCCTCTCCCTCTCCTAGGGCCGGTTGCCCTCCCTTCCTTTGCCGTGAGCCACCAGCAAGAAGAGGCCGAAGAAGAAGAAGAAGCGGGGCGCGACTCCTTCCTTCCTCCCAGAATCTTGATTCCGTTTTTCTTTTGGTGGTTAGTTTTCCATCTCTCTCTTGATATTCTTGTCGTGCCTTCGGAGAATCTAGTAGTTATTGTCGGCACGAAACTCGTGGCTTTGCGAAGTCATCCCGAAGAGAACTCGGCGTGGACGCGAATAGAGGCGGAGCTTCCAAGGGACGCTACGGTTGGATCTCGTCCCTTACTTCGAGTTACGCGAGGTATTGAGTAAATTAGTTTACTTTCTGCAAAATTTCAATTTATGATCATGTCCACACATCATAAGGTTGCATGCTAGATACGTGGTTAAAATAATTTGAGAAATTATTTATGCTAATTCTTCCGCTGCACGTAATTATTATTTAAAATTACGAACCCGTATCCATATCAACATGCACCCGGTCCCAACACTGGTGACTAGATCCATGTAATCCATCTATCTATTACCTGAAACAGAATTAGATGGTAGGAGTGGTGAGTCCGGGCGAACTCTACGGTTATAAGAGCAGATAAATTCATGGCAAAATAAAAGCTATAACAAGCAGAAAGAAACAATAATATTCAGTCTCCAAAAATAAAATAACATCTAGGTATGTGTGAAACAGAATGATAGTGCTACAATAAGGCATACATGTATGTCAATCAAATGCAGCAATCATATCTCATATAAATGTAGCAAACACAAAAAATAAAAAATGGAATAAGTGCATATGATGCAATGGCACGTGTCACTCTTGACGCTAGTCAAGTTGCCATCACATCATATCTGTGTGGCCGAGTAGGTAGGACAGTGACAATTGTACTCACTCCAATGATTATTACTAGTATAAGTTGTTAAATCCGACACTTTTGATGTGATCCAAAAATTTTTTCGAAAATGATGTCGAAGAAGATTTAGGGTTTGAGAGATCCAAACTAAAATTAGAGGGTTAAACTGTTTAAAAACTTAAGTTATAAGGAGCTAAATGGTGAAAAACAGAAAATTAAGGGTTCGATTTGGATTGTTTAGATACAAAGGGCTTAAATGCAAAAGGCCATGGATTAAAATCTACTTTTCGACCGCTTCTTCACCGAGCCAAGTTCGCGAAGCCCTCTTTGGTTCTTCCCCTTCAATCTGCGTCGCGCCCTACCTCGCTGACAACTTGTGGAGGTTGCTGGGCTTTCTCACTTCTTTTGATCTCAGAAAACTTGGTACTTGGCCAGGTGATCTTGGGGCGGCAGGATACGAGCGGAAGAGGAGCTTGGTGACTGTGATCAGGTAAGAGCGGCTTTATTCTATGTTGGAATTGATGGAACTAGGCTAATCTTTGCGGGAATGGTTATCGGTTGTTGCGATGGAGTACGATCGGATTTGGTTGTGGATTGAGTTTTTCAGCTTAAATTTCTAGATCTTGATATGTTGCCATGAATTTTTGCTGGCTTGGTCTTTATGGTTGAGTAGATTTTTTGAATCCATATGTTTTCGTTAGCAAATAGATTGTATGATTCCAGGATGTTATGTTATGCTTAGTGCGGTTTCGATTTTAGGATGAGGTGGAGGTGGTAATTGATTCTGATGAATGTTTTGTTCTGTGAACTTTTTAGTTAGAGCTCTTGATCAAATTTCAGATGTGTAGATTTGTCCTGCTCATGTTTTTTTGAAACCTATGCTGGCGTCTCTAGAATTGAGTTGTCGATAGCTATATCTGCGGATTTCTGTGTGTTTTTGCCATAAAGATGGATGAGTTGGTATTCCAGATTGAATTATAGCTCTTGGAGTTGAATCTATGATAGAATAGGTTTTTAGCTGTGTTTTCTATGAGCTTATGATCTTACAAGAAGGCTTCTTGGGTTCTGTTCGATGGAGTTTTGAGTTGGGAGGTTGGATTCTCATGTTGCTATGAGCTTCCAAATTTATGTGCCCTGTTTTAGAGTTGTTTGGTGTGGTTCTTCCGCAATTGTATCCAGAGCGTAATCTGTGGAATATATTCTGTTTAATAGGGATACTTTAATATGTTTTGATTTGGTTTCCTCCTCTTTGTCGTGAGTTCATCATGGAATCCAGGCTAAACAGTGTTTGACCATGTTGTGTGGGCCATGTGATACCATAAAGGTGGTGTTTAGAAAAATAGGAAGGTGACCATTTGATCTTAGCTTGGATTAAATATTGATGCTTCGTTTGATCTTTGTTTTGGGAGAGTTGCCTTGAGCATTCATTAGGTTGATGGGGTGTTCTGTTAAAAGCTCCAAGAAGAAGGAAAAGTAAATTACCTATTGGTCTAGATTAAGTTAAGAGTTAGCTATTAACTTAGGATGATTCTGAGTTAAAATTGACTCATATACTTCGTTCTGGGCATCAGTAGATGTAAGGTTGGCATAGAATTCCTTACATAAGTCAAAATTGATAAAGTGCTGACAATAGACCAGTTGTTCTAACCCAAAATATGCAATGATCTCAATGAAGTGGGGGGGGGGGGGTTATTGTTAGTGAGAGTGTTAGTGAGAGCCCTAGAGCCAATCATATGATGATTACTTTTTGGACTCATTGTATCATATTCTTATATATATATTTCTTATATATAAAGGCATTTCTTATGGTTATTGTACTTATGTGTATTGGTGCCAAATAACTTAGTATAATAACGTCCTTGAGTAGAAGGTTCTTATCTATATCAATCGATTAGTTGAATCGATAGTGAGATGATATAGAGAACACTACTCTTAATTATTCCTAGTCAAGTATTAACATTCAAGGACAATGTTAATACATAGAGACTAGCATGTAGGTCAACATGATGACTAGATCTCACAAGTCATGGATATGAGATATCAAGTTGACACATGGGTATACATTAGAGAATGTATACTGAATGGCCCGCCATGAGAAAGTATCATGGATCGTTATATGAGTGTCATATACTTTCTCATGTGACTATTAGTATGACTATTAGTCCTTAGACCTGAAGTCACCATAGTTCCCTACATAAGGAGTTATGTACTTTGGTTTCGTCAAACGTCACCCGTAACTGGGTGGACTATAAAGGCGATTACTGGGTATGTAACAAATTATGCGGAGGGATGTGAGTGATGTAGATGGGATCTATCCCTCCTATATGACGGGAGAGATATCATAGTCTTGATAGAGTGAGACCACTAAGTGCATGGCCATGCCCAAATAAGGCAATATGAGATATTGAGCTTATTTGATTATAGTGAGTCTACTTGGAGTTCAAGACACATAGATTGATTGGAGGATGACACGGTCTATGCCTCATGAAAGATCAATCTAGATATCAAGGATAGAAGGACATTGTCACATATTGTGATGGTCACAATTCTTAGTCACATTGGTGATGTTGGATCTCAACATTCTTGTAACTTGGGTAGCAATGATGTGTTGCTAGATACCGCTCATTGCTTATGTTTCTAAGAGGTTAGAAGCATTGCCAACGTTACAAGAACCTATAGGGTCACACACAAAGAACAAATAGATGGAGAAAAATGAAGTCAAGTTTGACTTGACTAAATATGGAAAGTCCATAAGAGGCAAGTTTGACTTGACCCAAATCCAAATCAAGTTTCACTTGACTTGGTTCCACTTCAAGTTAGACTTGACATGGGAGAAGAAATGGAGTCAAGTTTGACTTGACTAAATATGGAAAGTCCATAAAAGGCAAGTTTGACTTGACCCAAATCCAAATCAAGTTTGACTTGACTTGGTTCCACTTCAAGTTAGACTTGACATGGGAGAGGAAATGGAGTCAAGTTTGACTTGACTAAATATGGAAATTCCACAAAAGGTAAGTTTGACTTGACCAAAAGGCCACCTCACCTGGACTTGACCAAGTGATGACTTGGCTTGGTTTCCCCCCCCCCCCCCCCCCCATTTGAATTTGAATTCAATTGAAAGGGGGTTAAGGAAGGCCACTAATGGCCATTAGTGGCCATTATGGCCGGCCACTTAATGGCCATTAATGGCCATTAAGTGGCCGGCCACCATGGGAGAACAAAAGGTGGTTTTGTTTCATTTTTCCTAAGTGTGGGTCTTCTCTTCTTCCTCTCCAATGGTTGGAGTTCTTCTTCTTCTTCTCCTCTTGGCCGAATCCTATAAGGTGCTAGCACATCTAAAGGATTTCCTCCATCTACTTTTGTTCGTGTGGATACTTCTAGAGGGACGGCACTTGACGCCCTTGAGATCCGACACCAACCGAGGAGCGAGCGGGATTAAACGGGGCACGCACCAAAGGTAAAAAGTTTATCCCTCTTTAGATCTAGGAGTAGATCGGGTTTTGAAGCATGTAAACGAGCACTCGTAATTTTTGAAATGGCTTTCTTCGCTCGGATCCTTTCTAATGGGGCTTTCGGGGTTTCCGCGACGCGAAAAGCGGTTTTCGTGGCCCGAAAAATCCTACAGTGGTATCAGAGCCACGAGCGAAGCTTGTGCTCGTTTTGTTTTTTTATTTTTTTTGTATTAGATACAAAATTTAGATAAATATTTGCTTCTGTAATTTTTCTAAATTTTAGGATTTTTGAGTAATTTTTCTCGTAGAGGCAAAGTGACGAGTGCGAAGCACTTGTAGCCTTTGCCACCGAGAAAAACTTCTCCGAAACGGCAAGTTTCGCCCAAATGGTTTTTGGGACAGCGGGTTAAAGCGTTGTATAATCGCAAGAAGACACTCGTGAAGGTTATTTCACGAGTAGGGGCGCTGCCCCTAACCCCGCAAGGGGCCTTGTCTCACGATTACGCCCGAAACCCGCTTACCGGGACCGCCGCGGAGTTGTGACTCGGAAAAATTCTAAAAATCAGTAGAAAAATTATATAAAATTTATAAAATTACATAATTTTGAATTATGTACAGAAGTGTGATGATCATGGCCCAAAACCCTATTTTAATTAGATTAAAATATGTGTGTAATTCATATTACGGCCTGCGTGCCGTTATTTGTGTTGTGGGTGTTGTATTGTGATTGCGACCTGCGTGTCGGTTTTTTTTTTAATTATTTCAGTTAAAATTAGTTTAAGACTCGAATGTAACTTGAGTATAAATTTTGTAATGTACAAAATTAAAGATGAAGGCAATTCTGGAGAAGACGGACTCGTGGGAAGCAAGCCGACAACACATAGGGTTCTGGAAGGAGGAGCTTGGAGAAGCTGCTGCCTAGACCCTAGGTTGACCAAAAGATCTTCTCATTGGCTTGAGAAGATCTTAGTAGGGCCATGACTAATCACACTTAATTTTCTTGTATATTTTATTTTTGCTTATATGTATGTGATGCATGTTAGTATAGAATAGAATATACATGAGTGTATGTGATGCACATGTAATGTGGGAACCACATTTTGATGTGCACCTAGTACACATTTAGGTTAAATTAGATTTAATAAATGCCTTGATACGATGCACATCATCGATTAGATTAGATCTAAATCGAAATCAACTCGTATATGCCTAACGAGCCTTGATACCCATCACTACCATGATCATATGCGATTGTTGAATCTGCCAAAGCAGAGCAATGCATTTAATCTTGGTGGGATGCGGAGGGACAACCTTGGTCCCGCCTATCACGCTTGGGTTAGATTGAGCTCAATTAGATTGAGTAACTAGTTAGCTCAATTGGATCGAGCCTAACTATAGGCATATTCCAATAGTTGGAAAGGTAGGACAAGATCGCATTTATCAATAGTCTTGGGCGATTTAGCCAAAGCTAACTCAAGATTATTCATAAATGTTAATTCTTGATCCTATAAACAAGAGTTGCATAGAGATGTAATTGGTAATTGGTACCTACCGATCATACTAAGTCTTGGGCGATTTAGCCAAAGCTAACTCAAGGCGTAGTATGATGTGGATCTTGACCTATGAGAATTATAGTTAGTTGGTGTGGATCTAGTAGTGTGGTTTTACCACATCTATGACTCGATTCTACCAAAGCCCTATAATTCAGTGGGAGCATCATTTAATTAAAGGCCTAGTTAAATGATAAATATGATACAATGGTGGATATTTATTTTCTGCATTTATGTTGTAGATTACCATGTCAAACACGAACAATCTCTCTCTGCGATCTGTCCTTGAGAAGGACAAGCTCACTGGAGCTAATTTCCTGGACTGGTACAGGAACTTGAGGATAGTCCTCAAACAGGAACGTAAGTTGTACGTTCTAGAGCAAGCAGTTCCTGAAGCACCACTTCCCTCAGCCATCCATAGCGTTAGAGATGCTCATCAGAAGCATCAAGATGACGCGTTAGACGTATCGTGCCTAATGCTATGCTGCATGTCCTCTGAGCTTCAGAAGCAACTCGAGAACATGAATGCTTACGATATGATTGGCCACCTCAAGCAATTATATCAAGGGCAGGCAGGGCATTGGCAGCGGAACTGCAAGGTATACCTGGAAGATCTGAAGAAGAAGAGAAGTGAGACTTCTACTTCAGGTATAAATATTATAGAAGTCAACCTTTCTATTTCTACATCATGGGTATTAGATACTGGGTGTGCTTCTCACATTTGTACAAATGTGCAAGCGCTGAGAAATAGCAGGGCATTGGCCAAGGGCGAGGTGGACCTACGAGTAGCAATGGAGCAAGGGTTGCTGCTGTTGCTATAGGGACTTACTTTCTATCTCTACCCTCTAAGGCTTGTACTGGAATTGAATAACTGTTGTTATGTACCTGTACTAACAAAGAATATCATTTCAGTTTCATGTTTAGATAACAAAGGTTTTTCATTCATAATAAAGACAAATGTTGTTCTGTTTATTTAAAGGATATGTTCTATTGTAGCGCACATCTGATGAATGGCCTCTATATTCTAGACTTAGAAAGCCCTATCTATAACGTGAATACCAAGAGGTTGAGATCAAATGAGTTGAACCCAACCTATCTCTGGCACTGTCGCTTAGGCCACATAAATGAGAGTCGCTTGTCCCAGCTCCATAAGGATGGTTTGCTGGACTCATTTGATATTGAATCATATGAGACATGCGAGTCATGCCTTCTAGGCAAGATGACTAAGACTCCCTTTAGTGGAC
>JAGFNQ010003373.1:710417-765494 GCA_024364735.1 Boesenbergia rotunda | reverse complement strand
GACTTTATGTGGTTATTTTTGCTATGTATCTGCCCCGGGCAGCTCAAGTGACCTTTTACAGTTTTCAGTATGGTGATGTTTCTATTTTCCATATGTTATATATATGTTTTGTGACCTGAGGCCAAATTATGAACTGCGTGTGTTGTATGTATGTGTAAATTATCCGCCGGATAGGGGAGATGCTGTCCGATTTTATATTATATCAGCGGCTTCGTTGGCATCGGGGCGTGCCACATGACATCTATGTAGTCAAGTGGACAGAACTGTGACAACTGCTTATGACTCTAGTAACCACTTCATCTGAGTAGCTAGTTAGGCAGGATGCTAGGTAGCTATTTAACTAGAACAAGGAGGTCATTGTCTACAAGACTCTGCTACCACTACCCCTCAGTGGCTGAGTGGGCACAACAGGACAAGTTGCACCCAACTTTAGCTACCATTTTTTCTAGTGAGCAGCAAAGATGACTGACGACTCTCTCACACCAAAGGGAGACAATGGTCTGTCAGCATGTAAGAAATGCAACAATGTGCAAGATGCTATGACTCGACATAGTCATTATCAACACAATAACATGGTAAATATAGGCATATCTAGAATCAGGATCTATATATATATATATATATATATATTATATATATATATATATATATATATAATATATATATATATATATATATATATATATATATATATATATATGACCAGATCCAACAATTGTCTAGAAAACATCAAGCACAGTAATAGTAACTCCAATAGTAAACATCACACTAATGTGTACACTACTGAACATAGGCAATTAAACATGCTAACTCCTTTAATACATACTATACACGTATGCACAACTATTGTATATGAATAATCAAAAACTAACAACTTCTATTATACACACTAGACACGTGTACTACAGAGTATAAATAACAAAGTATAGATTATATAGAACATCAATAGATCATTTTTAAGTGCAAGCAGGTAGATATCAAACTCAGATAAAATATGTGTAGAGTCAAAATAAAATAACCTAATCCATCAACTAAATCCATGCACTAAGATCAATGATCTATAGAGGTCGAGTAAGAAATATTCAACTTTATCTATCGATCGTGCTAGCTGTCCTCATGTCCAAGGGTCTACTTGAGTTAATAGCATGACCCCGAGGCTATGGTGCAGTGGAAGGGTGACTAGTTATCATCTTAGACATACATGATTCATTTACCAGCTATGACATATTTTGTAAGAATTTTTTTCTAAATAGGACGCGAATCTTGGGACGCTGGGCTTCTGGACCGCCGATCGCGAGCACTTCCTGATTTATCCTGACGGCCGATGAAAAACTTTCGTGGGATTGGACTGATAGCTGAGATTCGACGTTACCCAATTTCGTTAATCGTTTTTTATTTGAGTCAATAGCATGCATCATAACATATACAACTTGACTAAGTTATAGCGTACATCAAATAACCAAACCAACTCATATATCGATTAGAAAATCCTAATTAGGTTAATCTAATTATCCCGAGCTCCTTTCGTAGCTAGACACCAAATGGTGTCGCCAGGATATTAGAGTTTGATATAGGCAATAAAAGTTATTTCCAAGTAGGGCTATTAGAAAGAAATCATGATTATTTTTCCAATACACAATAGAATTGTCCGAATTCAATATAGGTAAAATTAGAAATCTTTGGTGATAAAAGTCGGATTATGTGAAGTCATGAAGAGGGGGTACATATATCGGGGTTACATTTCACAGAGTGATTAATTTAATTATTATCATACTAATAAAATATTTCTTAGATAGGGATTAATCACAACTCTAGAATCCATCCCATTTCAACCCCCTATCCCTTCCCTAGGATAAATCCCCTATTCGTGAAGGATAATAACCCTATTAGATATATCCCTTATTTTGAGCCTAGTTCAATTATTAGAAATTTATCAGCTGAGCATTACAAAATCGGCAAGCACAGAACATATTAGAAACAAATCCAACAGTGTATCACAAGGCAAAGAAAACAACAATTAAAAAGATGAGGTAATCCACCATCCATTCTTGTATGATTCATTAAGCAATGCTTCGAAATAGTGTTGCCACATATCTACCAATCGGAATCCCTAATTTATCAATCTTACCTGAAGATGGGAGTGCGCAGTGGTTTGCCGATCGGATCCTGCCTCAAAGAACAACAACTGCGAGGAGAGAACTCTGGTAGATGGTCATCTTCTCCGTTGGCACTGGATCGGGTAATGGCGTCGATGAAACAAGGGGTAATCAACGAGAAACCAAAGATATCAGAGATGAAGGGCATGTACCGAGGGTAGATGGCCAGCGAGGAAAGGCCCAATCTCCGTGTGCGATGCCGCCGTGAGGTGGGGGAGGCGGATCACCAACTGCCAACGATGAAGTGGCGATCAGGTGGAAGAGGAGAGAATAAAGGCGGCGCTTCCTCAAACTCCTGGCAATCTGGAGTGAAGAGGGAGGTTGGCACGTGGATGTGGAGAAGGAGCGGATCGGCGTCGGGGAAGAAGAAGAGATCGGGAGAAGCCATCGTGGCTCGCGATGGTAAGCAGAAGAGGAAGGAATCGGCGATTTTAGATTAGGACAATTTAACTAAAGGGTAAATTTTCATAAATTCCTTACATGCAAAGTCAACTTTGCATGCAATCTCCACACAAATTTTTCTTTACATGCAGTCCCTGATGAAATTGACAAGACAGTTTGGTGAGTATTATTTGAAGAAAGTTGAGTATAAAAGTTAGAAAATTGAGTATGTAAGGTTGCATCCACCACATCAATAACCCATGTACTCAATTTTCACTCTTTTATACTCAACTTTCACTCTTTTATACTCAGTTTTCACTGATGTATATTCAATTTTCACTTTTTTATACTCAATCCATCAGGGAGTATATACAAAGAAAAATTCATATGGGAAGTGCATGCAAAGATCAAATGTCTATTGAGGAGTTTTTTTTACAATTTATCGTTAATTAAAATGAATTAATTAAATAAATATTTTCTCAATTAGTTAGGATGCCTAAAACCGATTTCTTTTTTATCCCCGTAAATTCTAAATAGACCTTAGAAAAATATAGAAATATTCATGAAAATTCACAGAAGATTCTTTATGGTTATTTCTTAGTTTAAACGCTTAGAACATATTTGTTGTATCTCACAACCCCTTGAATATTTCGACTTAGGTGGATAATATCCTCTCTGAGCTCAACCCACCTCCTCTCCCTCTCTCGTCACCTCTCCCGTCACCATGTTTTAGTGCCCCATCTCCCATCGATCAGCATTATCGATTTCTGAATTTCCACCTTTTGTGTCTAAACAATCCACCAAGCTTCCCCCTTACAGTGGTTTCGTGATTGGGGACGACTTTGAACGCTTGTACTATTTTCGTGGTTGCGAGTCGAGAAGCCTTCATGAGTTTTGGTTGGCTATGTTTGGGTGGATTGGGATTTGACAAATTTATAGGGGTATTTTTTTATCCTAAAGGATAAATATTAGAGGTTAATTTTGAGGGAAAAATCGTTAATCTCAAAATCAAGAAAAATTTCACTTTTTCAAAAAAATTTCTCATTCTGGGTTACATGTCCTGTTTGTTGGCATGTCAGGAATGCGTCATGACTAGGGAATCACTCATTACTTAAATCAAACAAAATAAGATTTTTGTTAATAAATTTAGATAGATAACAAAGACTATCAATAATAATCCTGAAATAAACATGCTCTTAAATGTATTCAAAATAGTGAAGTTCATAATCTTGGCTATACTATACAAAATGAGTTAGGAAATATATTATGATTTGAAATAAAAAGTATTATAATTAAAAAATAAAAGAAGGAAATTATTTTTTAGTTATACTTTATTGCATCCCATATATAAGGTGTTGGGTATAGCCTGGCGGGTTTCCTAAGCGAATACTCAGTCGATCCGAGAGACCTTTCCATGTATACGGATTAAAATTAATCCGAATGGAGACCCGTCTCCCTACGACCCTGTCGTGCCGTATCGAACGATCCAAATTACAACTTGACCAATTTCAAAAATTGGCCTTGTAATTTGCTCGACCGTTCGACCGCGGAAAAGGTGACGAGTGGATCGCCGACTTTAGTGTTTATGGTCGGGATCCAGTTAGTAAATTATTCACTATGATACAATATCAAAATAATAAACTAACTAAAATGAAATGACGAGGTTAGCAAACATTGTTGAGACTGGGTGCATGTTGACATGGATGCGGGTTCGTAATTTTAAAATTAATTACGTGCAACGGAAGGTTTAGCATAAATAATTTCTCTAATTATTTAACCACACATCTAAGCATGCAATTTTATCTTGTGTAGACATGATCATATATTTAAAATTTTGCAGAAACATAAACTAATTTACGTATTACCTCGCGTAACTCGAAGGAAGGAACGGGATCCAACCGTAAGCGTCCCTTGGAAGCTCCGCCTCTATTCGCGTTCACGCAGAGTATCTTCGGGATGACTTCGCAAAGCCACGAGTTTCGTGTTCTCAAGAACTACTAGATTCTTCGAGAACGCGACGAGAAAAACCAAGAGAGAAGTCGGAAGACTAACCACAAAAGGATAGCCGGCTGGTGCTCCTTCTTGGGGCTAGTTGGCGCACGGCAAGTAGGGGAGAAGAGAAGGAGAGAAAGAGAGGGAGAGAGCCTATGCCTTCGTCTCTTCGATTATTTTCCAAGTCTTGCCTTGGGTCCTTTATATAGTGGTCTCTCAACCATCAAGCCTCTCAAATATGGAATAACTTATTCCATCATGTCAAGTTTGATTTTATATCATGGTTAAAATCATATTTTAACTCATGATAAAAATCAATCAAGTCTCTTCTCTCCTATGGAATAAATTTCCTTATCATGGTAAATCAATCCATGATTGATTTTATAAAATAAACCAATCCATGGTTCATTTTAATTTCCATGAAAAATAAACCAAACCTTCGTTTATTATATAAAAATTTATATCATCCATTATTTTATAAAACAAACCACACTTGGTTTATTTTATAAATTGAACCAAAAACTTGGTTCTCTCCCTTTGTTGTGGTTGGCCAAGCAAAGAGGATGGAGGCCCTCTTTGGCCGGCCCATCCAAGCCAACCCCAATGAATTAAACTTATTTAATTCATCTATTAAGTCTTCAAAAGACTTAGCCATTTTACGCTTCCGATGCGTCTCTGAAAAATTCAGATTCGACTTATCGTTTGGCTCAATCAAACATAATCTCTCTTGATTGGAAAATCCAATTTTCAACTCGTTTTAAATACCTCGGATTACTCGTAGTGTGTGTGACTAAATAGGCTTTCGATTTATGTTGGTCGTCTATAATTAATCAATTAATTATAGAACGATCATGAGTGGCACCTAGTAGTACATCATGATCCCCAATTAATCGAAAGATCAACGGTTGACCTCAGAAACAATTCTGAAACCCTTCAGCAGCTATAATGAATCATGCCCCATTCCCTTCACTATCTTATACCCACTTGGTTCAGGACATGGTCTATGTGAGTCAGTCCCCACTAGGCTGACTACGTCACACCTAACCCAAGTAACGTTTTCTCGTCCTACGGATTCTAATTACTCTCATGTATTTAAGAGATTCATACTCTGAACATGTCATGCTCCGGCCAGAGGCTTCGAGTAACAATCCGACGATAGGCCTCGGGTATACATTTCCTCGCAAGGAGTGATGAATCCTTTGTAGGTTGTTCAAACATCTTCGGGCACTTCGGCTTATACCCAATCATCCAGGGTCCACACCTCCTTGGAGATGCTTGCTTAAGATGTCAAAGTATAAGTCTCCATGACTATGATGACTTGAACACCGCAAGTCAAAGGAACATTGTACTTAAGCTACAGTAAGAACTTCACTGACATATCTATATGTAGACTACCATATGAAGTTTTACAGCCAGTCACTCCAATGAACTAGTTCCCTTAACTAGCATTCATGTTTATCTCCGGACATCTCAATGTCACCAGCCAGTGAGAATCAGCTGATTAGAGAATAACCCAAGCTAATCTCAACAGAATTGATAATGTCCGTATTTATCAATTCATCGACTAGGGACAATTTCAATACTTCACAATTGCACATGTAGAGATAATCACTAGTTGTGAATTCATCACAAATTCTCTCATGCTGTGAATTGTATTGCGGACATTCAGTAAATGAGTTTAAGATCTCAATCAAATACACAAACATGTATACTCAAATAGTGAATATTCATTTATTAAAATAAATGATTACAATCATAAGGCGATTGCCTTAGGACACTTCTCTCCTATCACTAACAAACTCCCACTTGGCCTAATGTCAATCGCTACGGTACCTAATACCACAGGCTCTAACATGACCCTCATACTTGCTTTGAGGCAAGGCCTTAATTAAAGGATCCGCTAAATTCCTTTCAGTGGAAATTTTCTCAATTTGTATATCATTCCTACTTATAATCTCTCTAATCAGATGATAGCGGTGAAGCACATGTTTAGATCGCTGATGAGACCTTGGTTCCTTTGCTTGTGCAATAGCTCCATTGTTGTCGCAGTAAACCGGTATTGCTTCATCAATGGTTGGAACCACACCAAGTTCTGAGACAAACTTTTTGATCCAAACTGCTTCCTTTGCTGCTTCCGAAGCTGCAATATATTCCGTTTCCGTGGTAGAATCCGCTACGGTGTCTTGCTTGGAACTCTTCCAACTTATTGCACCTCCATTCAAAATAAATACGTATCCGGACTGAGATTTGGAGTCATCCTTACCTGTCTGGAAACTGGCATCTGTATACCCACGTATTACCATATCACCTTCTCCATATATTAGGAACACATCCTTAGTGTTTCTTAAGTACTTAAGGATTGTCTTGACAGCCACCCAATGATCCATTCCTGGATCAGACTGGTATCTGCTTGTGACGCTCAGAGCATACGATACATCGGGCCTAGTACATAACATAACATACATGATAGATCCTATCGCGGATGTATAAGGAATCTTATTCATGCAAATCCTCTCATCTTCTGTGCGCGGACACATAGACTTCGAAAGGTTGATCCCATGCCTGATGGGAAGGTAACCTTTCTTGGATTCCGACATGCTAAACCTTTCTAGCACTCGGTCTATATATGTAGACTGCGAAAGATCAAGCAACCGTTTTGATCTATCTCTATAGATTCTAATCCCAAGGATATAAGTTGCTTCTCCCAGGTCTTTCATGGAGAAAGTTTTGGACAACCAAATTTTAACTGACTGTAAGACTGATATATCGTTTCCTACAAGTAATATGTCATCGACATATAACACTAGGAATACGACTGCACTCCGACTAACCTTCTTGTACACACAAGGTTCGTCAGGATTTTGTGAGAAATCAAACTCTTTGATTGTCTCATCAAAACGGATGTTCCAGCTCCTGGATGCTTGCTTTAGTCCATATATGGATCGTCGAAGCTTGCATACTTTGGTTTTATTAACTGATGTGAAACCTTCAGGTTGTATCATGTATACATCCTCAAGCAGGTTTCCATTAAGGAAAGTTGTTTTTACATCCATTTGTCATATCTCATAATCATAATGAGTTGCTATGGCCAGGAGCATCCGAATGGATTTAAGCATAGCTACTGGCAAATAGGTTTCGTCATAATCAATTCCTTGTTTCTGACGATATCCTTTTGCCACTAATCTAGCCTTAAAGGTAACAACATTACCTTCCATGTCGATTTTCTTCTTGAAAACCCACTTGCACCCTATGGGCTTAATCCCTTCGAGTGGGTTAACCAAGTCCCATACTTGATTTTTGTACATGGAATCCATTTCCGACTTCATGGCTTCAAGCCATTTATCCCTTTCTGAATTTTTCAAAACATCTTCATAATTGATAGGTTCGTCATCGTTAATGAGTAACACGTCGTTCGATTCACTTATGAGAAATCCGTATCTTTCTGGAATATTGCGTGTCCTATCAGACCTACGAAGAAGTGGTGTTGTTTTAGGTTCAACTGATAGCTCATCATTATGAGTTATTGGTTGTGGGTCTAGACTAGGTGTCTCTGTAATGTCTATTGGAGTTTCTTGAACTTCTTCAAGTTCAATGCTACTCCCACTGTTTTCTTGTAAAAGAAATTCTTTTTCTAGAAATACAGCATGTCTTGAAACAAACACCTTTTGTTCCAAGGGATGATAGAATTGGTAATCTTTCGTTTCCTTAGGGTATCCAATAAATAGACATTTATCAGACTTAGCATCCAATTTGTCTGATACAGTCTGCTTTACATAAGCAGGATAACCCCATATCTTTAGTGTTGGATCGAGTGAAACGATAGAGGAGGGGGGGTGAATATCGTAAAACGTTCAGATTAACAGTTAGAGAAATTACGCAGCGGAAATTTAAATCAAACACACGCAATCACCAAGTTTTTTACTTGGTTCAGAGTCGCGGTCGGCTCCTACTCCAAGGCCCACGGTCGTTGACCGTTTACTGTGGGCAATTCTATATGTGCGCAAAATTCATTTACAAAAAGTATTACAAAAATTATTGCAGTAAACTAAAATTAGCTCTTCCTTACCGACGTCTGGTGTAGATTATATTTTTGAAGCAGAAGGACGTCGTCGGCGCTTGTATCTCGAGTTGGGAGGTTTCCGGAGCAGAGCGCGGGAGCAGAAGAGCGTGAATGCGTTGGAAGAATTGAGTTGCTGAAGCCTTGGGTTCGAGGGCCCTTTTATAGCCCCTGGGGGCGCCCGGAACGTCGGGGGCGCCCCCCACGTGTCAGCTGATCCGAGTTGCACTCGGTCAGCTCTGATCCCTTCAAACTCGGGATCAGACTTTGACAGGGGCGCCCGGGACGCTGGGGGCGCCCGAGTTGACTGGGTCAGGCTCTTATCCTGTTGGCTTCTCGCTGGCTTGCTTCGTTAGCTTAAGCTGGGGGCACCCGGGACGCTGGGGGCGCCCGGGAGCATGGGGGGCGCCCGAGAGCACGGGGGCGCCACGCCCATGAATTGCCGAAGCACTCTTTTTGCTTAGTCTGTTTTGTGTTGCCCTTGGGGGCGCTCCGAACAATGGGGGCGCCCTGCTCAGCTGCTGCCTTTCTCCTTTAAGGCGTTCTGAGCTGCAATGACTCATTCCTTCGGTCCTGCATCCAGGGTTAGTCCAAAACAAGTACAAAGCAATAGTGTATTAAGTTTATACAGCCTAAGCTGTCTTGGTTCTGACTTTGGGTCTCCCAAATGGAGCCCTAGGTCGAACCGACGCCTACTGTTCCCTCATCGGGGAACGCATCCTCACCTACTCCTCTCGAGAGAATTTACCTGATGCCAACCGGCTCCTCCGGTTGGACTTTTGCCTAGCAGTCCTTCGCCAGGTGCCTAGCTGTCCTTCGCCAGGTCTTTAGTACCAAGCTGTCCTTCGCCTGGTGCCTAGCAGTCCTTCGCTAGGTCGCCTAGCAGTCCTTCGCTAGGGCTTTGTATCCTGGCATTCCTTCGCCAGGTGCCTAACAGTCCTTCGCTAGGGCTTTGTATCCTGGCATTCCTTCGCCAGGTGTCTAGCAGTCCTTTGCTAGGGCTTTGTATCCTGGCATTCCTTCGCCAGGTGCCTAGCAGCCCTTCGCTAGGACTTTGTTTCCTGGCAGCCCTTCGCCAGCTGTCTAGCAGCCCTTCGCTAGGACTTTTCCTGCACACTTGAGTAACATTGTTAGATCACCAATAATACTTAACTTTGAACCCTTTGCCAATATCAAAACAAGGTTCGATATGGTGCTTCTTGCACCAACAATTAGGTGAGATAAATGAGGTTTCTTACTATTCCACGTCTCATATGGAATAGTAGACACTACCTTGGTCGGGACTCTGTTTAGTATGTAAACAGCTGTCTTAAGCGCATAGCCCCAAAAGGATTTTGGAAGAGTTGCATGATTCATCATAGATCTAACCATGTCCATCAAGGTTCGGTTACGCCTCTCAGATACACCATTATGCTGTAGTGTATATGGAGGAGTCCATTGAGACAATATCTCATTGTCCCTTAGATAATCTTGAAACTCTTGACTTAAGTATTCACCACCCCGATCGGATCGAAGTATCTTAATACTTTTGCCAAGCTGTTTCTCTACTTCACTTCTGAACTCTTTGAATTTCTCAAAAGCTTCAGATTTGTGTTTCATTAAGAACACATACCCGAATCGTGAGTGATCATCGATAAAGGTAATGAAGTAGCTATAGCCTCCTTGTGCAAGAGTTGACATTGGTCCACATACATCAGTATGTATTAGACCAAGCAATTCTCCCACTGGTTTACCTTTTTCGGAAAAGGCTAATTTGGTCATCTTGCCTTTTAAGCATGATTCGCATGTATCAAATGAACTGGGTTCAAATGATTCCAGAATTGCACATCGGTATAATTTGGTCATGCGTTTCTTACTTACATGGCCAAGACGACAATGCCACATATAGGAGTCTATTTGATTATCTATTCGAGCACGTTTGTTGCTAACTTCGATAATGAAAACGTCACCGGATAAATCTAACATGTAGATACCATTGCATAAAGTTCCGGTTCTATAAAGAACACCATTTAAAGTTATGTAACAGCAATTGTTACTAAAAGTTAAATGATAACCCTTTTCATTCAAGCATGAAATAGATACAATGTTCTTTATTAACGAAGGAACAAAATAACAATTATCCAATTCTAAGACAAGTCCAGTAGGGAGCTTTAGCAAATATGTTCCGATGGCAACAGCAGCAATCTTTACTCCATTTCCAACTCGCAAATTCGCTTCTCCCTTGACGAGTCTTCTTCTATTCCTTAGCCCCTGTATGTCATTACATATATGTGAGCTACACCCAGTATCAAGTACCCAGGTATCCGAGGAAATAGAGTGACATTCAATAACGAAGATACCTGAAGAGGATGGGGCATCGGATGCCTTCTTCTTCAAGGACTCAAGATAAACCTTGCAGTTTCTTCGCCAGTGGCCCTCCTTGCTGCAGTGATGGCAAGTGCCTTTTCAATCTTTTTGGCCTTTTTCTTCCTTCCCTTATTTTGTTCTTTGAGCTTCCTCTTAGAGCCTTTCTTTGAGGAACCAACTAACAGTACTGTATTCTGATCCTACTTTACAGAAGGATCTACAGTCTTCAGCAAGTTAAGCAACTCAGGAATGGTAGTCTCCAGTTTGTTCATCCGATAGTTCATCACAAACTGTGAGTAACTCTTGGGCAAACAATGCAGAATTAAGTCATTACTTAGTTCGTGATCCATTGCAAATCCTAGTGTCCCTAGTCACTCAATGTACCCCAACATCTTCAACACAAACTGTGAAACAGAAGTGCATTCCTGCATCTTAGAGGTGAAGAGGAGTCTGGAGATGTGACGGCCCGACTTCTTCTCTTTCCTCTACTTAAGCCGGGTCGTCGCTTGGACTTAACCTCCACTTTACCTTACCCTTAGACTTAGGTTACACCTTCTCCTTGTCTTATTACGGACCGTTACTCCATTACTCCTCCGCTACTTTGAGGCATGGCGAAATGCGGAATTTCTTTTTTTTTTCCTACCTTAGACGAACCGTTACCTTGTCTACTACTTGGTAAATCATACTATCTCTGGACAGGGAAGGACACGCCCAAGGCGTGTTGACTGACACGCCCGTGGCCCCGGCTGTGCTGGCTGACACGCCCGTGGGGCGGGTGGGCACGCCCGCGCCGGTCACCGCAGAGGTCTGCCAGTGAACGACACGCCCAGGTCGTGCTGAAGAGCACGCCCGTGCTCGTGTCCTCCTCTGCTACTGAAGAAAAAAAAATGCAGCGGATAAAACTTAATTCAAACACTCACAGAACATATAGTTTCAAGCCATACACAGACATAGCACCATTTCTATACTCCATACTAGTTTTCTAACCATTTTAGCAAATCAAAACAACTTCTTCAACTTGCAGTTAGGACTTTTACGGAACTCAACCAAACTAACCAAACATATGGAAAATCATAAGTAAACATCTTCAAGTTGTATCAACTTCCTACTCTATGCGGAAATTAAACACATTGGTTCACTCTTTACCATTCAAAACATAAGACTAAATGTTTCTAAATACCGAAACTCTACTCATACTCAATCCAACGGATCTTTTTCTCCGGTTCCACCTCCACCGAACATCAATGTAAGTCCTGTCGCCTCCCAACTTACGCTTTCTCTTTTCCTTTATCTGCAATAGAAGGAAAATGCAACTAATAAGCACAATGCTTAGTAAGTAAATCCCTACTCACAAAATCACGATATCAATACTAAACATGCTCATTTCAAGGAACGATTTAAAACTTTACTTACTTCAAAACTTACAACTAAATATGCTTACAACTTGAATCACTTTATCATGCTTGTTAATGTATCAATGTACACAACTAACCATGCTTACTACTTGAACTACTTTATCATGCTTGCATTGTAACAAGGTACACATATAATAATTAAACACTTTCTCCAAAAAGGAACTACTTGATCATACTTATATACTTGAAAATAATAATCAACTTTCTCTTTAGGCCTTGACATTGTACCATGGTATCAGTGTACCAACTGCGCGCTTTTCTAATAGGTTGCGAGGTAGCTAGCCACCGCACCCTATTAGAACTTTACTTTCTAACTTTCGATGGGCCTTACGTTTGCCCGGTACATGTCTCTTTCTCAAAGTAAAATACTTTTTCTTACTTACCATACTTAAACTTATCACTTTACTTGTTTTTGCATATATTTGCATGCCAAAAACCTTTACTTTTCTCACTTTAACTTTTCATCGAGCACCTTGTGTGCTCCTTAACTCAAATTCACTTTTAGGTCTTTTCATAAGTATGAAAACTCATCATGCTTGGCCTACATACATTCAATACAAACAAATTGAATTTCTAACATGATAAAACATGCAACTTTAATAGCTAAAACCTAGAATAGCAAAATTCTCTTCACCATGCTTCTACTTTTCGAAAACTAGGGTTCTACAATGAGAATTTCGCAACGAAACTACTCCTATTGCAGGTGAGCGATTTACTTACATCGTTCTTGAAGAAAACTCACAAAAACAGGGAGAAAACTCCCTAACAAAATCCTTTTTCTTCCTCCTTGTAAAAAGCTTCCACCTTTAGCCCTAGGAAGGAACCCTAGATGCTTCTACTCAAGGGGAAAGAGAAGAAACGAAGAAGAAGACCCCTTGAATCCTCTGTTTTCGCAACCTCCTCGCCTCTCTTCTTCTCTCGCGCAGCCCCCAACCCTAGTTTGGGTTTTCACGCGACTTAAGCGGGGCTTAAATACCCCTTAATGAAACAGGCTAAATCAAGCATAATATTATTTCGTTTCATATCCTTGTGTGCTTGATACCCTAGCCCAGCTGGTTGCTTGGCTTCCCTTCCTCCCTGTGGTCGCGGGTTCAATCCCCACCCGACCCCTTTTATATTTTTTTTCTTATTTTGATCCGAAAAAATGCTATAATATTCCGAAAAATGCTAGAAAAATTCCTAAAAATCCCTAATATTACCAGGAAATTATTGGGTGTTACAGGAGACCTCAAACCTTTCGGATCTCGCCTGCTCGTCAAACAGCTCATGAAGATGGAAGACGATGGTATGAGCATCCATATGCTCATGCTGCTTTTGTAGCTCAGGTACCATAGCGGCCAGTATGATGTAACTCGCAAGTTCAGAATCGGCCACATGTTTCTGATAGGCCACTAACTGGTCTGGAGTTGCATCTTCAGGAGGATGGTTGGGAAGTTGTTCTTCAAGGACATAAGCAAGCTTTTCTTCCTTGAGGACTATCCTCAAGTTTCGAAGTCAGTCCATGAAGTTTGGCCCAGTCAGCTTATTGGTGTCCAAAATGGAACGCAAATTCAGAGAAGACATGATCAGGTGATTATCCTAGAAATACATATTGAGGTTATGTGATGAGAATGATAAAGAATGCATCAATATACATTAATTAAATCCTATTTATTTTTCGAATTGAATAACCCTTTTTATCAATTCGGGAGATCGTAGGAACATCTCCAAATAGGTTGATATCCAACCATAGATAAGAACAACTATGGCTAGAGTCCATCAAGTTATTCTTAGCTATGAAGATAGGTAATTATACAAATTACATATTATACATATGTAACTATCACATTATGCTATCAACTAATTGAATGTTTGCATAAATCATTGGGTTGTTAACTCATTAACAAGTATGCAACAATATACAAAGCACCCAACTGCACCTCTCTTTACATCGACCTTGGCTGTGGCACAACAAATCGATGCTCCAAGCTTAAGGCTGACCAATTAATCAAGAAATAGTTTTAATATGGTTGAAGCTCATACAACCATTTAGTCAGGCTTGGATGTGTCCAACAACCAAAACTAAGGATTGACCTCTGACTCCAACTATATTAATCATAAACTAATTCCATGGTTTGAACATGTTGAGGTTCTAGCCGGGCATGGATGTGTCCATCAACCCAAACGAGAAACAAAATTTCGGTTCTAACCATATTAATGGAAGGTGTTGGCCTTAATATTTTGTAAGGGGTTTTGGGTCTCATCTTTTTCTTTTATGCACATTCATGACATATAATTATGTCATGTTCTAACGATTTCCTTAATAAAGTATGTATGTGACTTAATTTATCAAGTCTCATTAATTGAATTAGGAACCGGATTTCCTAATTCTAATTTCATACTTTATTCAAGGAATTGTTTTGGGAAACAATTTCCTGAATTATCATAATCAATTTCGAAAATAATATGTTTAAGACTTTTATTTCTCTAAATCAAATCTTATTAAATTAAGAGACAGATTCCCTTAATTCAACCACATATTAGTTTCATGAAAATCTTATTTAAGGAAATATACTCTATAGGAAATAATTTTCCTAATTAATTTTGGAGACAATAATATGTAAGAGCATCACCTCATAAATCAAATAAGGAAATTATTGTTTGAGAATCAACTCAAAATTTCCAAGATTTGATCACATATTTTATTTATGGAAAATTAATATCAATAACTTAATTTGGACGGCTCCACGAGGCTCAATCCAAAATAAGAATTTGACAATTTAAATTCAATTTAGGAAATTTAATTATAACAACTAACTTTAAATTGGACAGCTCCCCGAGACTCAATCCAAAATAAAGAATTTTGTAAATAATTTAATTTCTAATTATAAATTTAAATGCCAATTAATATTCCCATAATTTGTCTAGACATTCTTGAAAGAAAGTGTCCAAAATTGCGAGCTTTCCATAAATGGAAAGTTTCCAAAAATAAAAGGTTTTCAGAATAATTGTAAGTTTCTGGTACAAAGAAAACTTACGTTTTTCCAAAATTGGAAAATTTCCAAAATAAAAAACTTTCAAAATTGGAAAGTTTCCAAAAATGGAAACTTTTCACAATTATCATAAAATTTCAGAAACAAAGATATTTCAAAAGTTTGCAAAATTTTATGAGGATTTCCAAACTTTAAAATTCCTAAATCGAAAATTTACCATAATTGGAAAGTTTCCATAATTAAAAATTTTCCAAAATTGAAATCATGATAAAGATTTCCGCAAAACAATTATATGATTATGTCGAACACAAACCTCGGCTCTGATACCACTGTTGGGACCGGGTGCATGTTGACATGGATGCGGGTTCGTAATTTTAAAATTAATTACGTGCAGCGGAAGGTTTAGCATAAATAATTTCTCAAATTATTTAACCACACATCTAAGCATGCAATTTTATCTTGTGTAAACATGATCATATATTTAAAATTTTACATAAACATAAACTAATTTACGTATTACCTCGCGTAACTCGAAGGAAGGGACGAGATCCAACCATAAGCGTCCCTTAGAAGCTCCGCCTCTATTCGCGTCCACGCCGAGTATCTTTGGGATGACTTCGCAAAGCCACGAGTTTCGTGTTCTCGAGAACTACTAGATTCTCCGAGAACGCGACAAGAAAAATCAAGAGAGAAGTCGGAAGACTAACCACAAAAGGATGGTCGGCTGGTGCTCCTTCTTGGGGCTGGTTGGCACACGGCAAGAAGGGGAGAAGAGAAGGAGAGAAAGAGAGGGAGAGAACCTATGCCTTCGTCTCTTCGATTATTTTTCAAGCCTTGCCTTGGGTCCTTTATATAGTGGCCTCTCAACCATCAAGCCTCTCAAATATTGAATAACTTATTCCATCTTGCCAAGTTTGATTTTATATCATTGTTAAAATTATATTTTAATTCATGATAAAAATCAATCAAGTCTCTTCTCTCCTATGGAATAAATTTCCTTATCATGGTAAATCAATCCATGATTGATTTTATAAAATAAACCAATCCATGATTCATTTTAATTTCCATGAAAAATAAACCAAACCTTCGTTTATTATATAAAAATTTATATCATCCATTATTTTATAAAACAAACCACACTTGGTTTATTTTATAAATTAAACCAAAAACTTGGTTCTCTCCCTTTGGTTTGGCCGGCCAAGAAAAGAGGATGGAGGCCCTCTTTAGCCGGCCCATCCAAGCCAACCCCAATGGATTAAACTTATTTAATTCATCTATTAAGTCTTCAAAAGACTTAGCCATTTTACCCTTCCGATGCGTCATTGAAAAATTCAAATTCGACTTATCGTTTGGCTCAACCAAACCTAATCTCTATTGATTGGAAAATCCAATATTCAACTCGTTTTAGATCCCTCGGATTACTCGTAGTGCGTGTGACTAAATAGGCTTTCGATTTATGTTGGTCATCTATAATTAATCAATTAATTATAGAACGATCATGAGTGGCGCCTAGTAGTACATCATGATCCCCAATTAATCGAAAGATCAACAGTTGACCTCAGAAACAATTCTGAAACCCTTCAGCAGCTATAATGAATCGTGCCCCATTCCCTTCACCATCTTATATCCACTTGGTTCAGGACATGGTCTATGTGTGTCAGTCCCCACTAGGCTGACTACGTCACACCTAGCCCAAGTAACGTTTTCTCGTCCTACGGATTCTAATTACTCTCATGTATTTAAGAGATTCATACTCTGAATATGTCATGCTCTGGCCAGAGGCTTCGAGTAACAATCCGACAATAGGCCTCGGGTATACATTTCCTCGCAAGGAGTGGTGAATCCTTTGTAGGTTGTTCAAACATCTTCAGGCACTTCGGCTTATACCCAATCATCCTGGGTCCACACCTCCTTGGAGATGTTTACTTAAGATGTCAAAGTATAAGTCTCCATGACCAAGATGACTTGAACACCGCAAGTCAAAGGAACATCGCACTTAAGCTGCAGTAAGAACTTCACTGGCATATCTATATGTAGACTACCATATGAAGTTTTATAGCTAGTCACTCTAATGAACTAGTTCCCTTAACTAACATTCATGTTTATCTCCGGACATCTCAATGTCACCAGCCAGTGAGAATCAACTGATTAGAGTATAACCCATGCTAGTCTCAACAGAATTGATAATGTCCGTATTTATCAATTCATAGACTAGGGACAATTTCAATACTTCACAATTGCACATGTAGAGATAATCACTAGTTGTGAATTCATCACAAATTCTCTCATGCTGTGAATTATATTGCGGACATTCAGTAAATGAGTTTAAGATCTCAATCAAATACACAAACATGTATACTCAAATAGTGAATATTCATTTATTAGAATAAATTATTACAATCATAAGGCGATTGCCTTAGGACACTTCTCTCATATCATTGACAAACATGGCACACAATAGACATAAGGATAATCAAGGAGCTTGGGGAAGAGATATACCTTTCCGATCACCTCGCGGTCTTCTACCTTATGTCCCTCCCTTTACGGACGTTGTGTGGGCAACGATCTACCACGAACCGAGATCACCAAGGCCTTCGAACAATTACGCTTTCTTCTTCTCTCCTAGCCGAACCAAAACCCTAATCCTAGGGTTAGCACCGCCGGCCCTTGTCTCCTCTTCCCTTGCACCGTCGTTCGCCGAAGCCTCCAAGGCCTTGCCGGTTCAGAAGCTGACCTCGAGAGGAGACCAAAGAAGAAGAAGAAGGAGAAGAATCTCCTTCCTCCTTTACCCAAATCCGACTACTCACCTTAACTCCTCCCTTTGGCACCGCCGGCTTCAACAGCCACCCGCCGGCCTCCTCTTGCGCGCCACTCACAAGCCTCCCTCTCCTCGCCGTTCACCACCAAAAGGAGGAGAAGAACCTCCCTTTCCTTGGTAGAGACCGGCAGCCTAGGAGAAGAGAAAGTGAGTTGAGGAGGAAGAAGATCTCCCTCCTCTACCCGGTGCCCTAAGAGAGAGAAATGAGAGAGAGAAAGTGAGAGAGCGTTGGGTGGATTAATTGGATTGTCTAGCCTTGGTTTCATGGTCTCATGGGATATATATAGGGCTAAGGTAGGGACCAAGAGGAGGAGTTGGATCTTGGCCCACCAATGGATCTAAACCCGATCCATTAATTAAGATTCATTTCACTAAAGGATCTTAATTGAACTTCTTCACCAGCCCCATATTTTCATATGGGCTCCACATATTACGAGTCATCCATCCCCCGTGTTTAAGATCTCGAATGTCCATTAATTAATTTAAATTACTGACTATTCAAATTAATTAACCTCTGGATCCTTGACTAGTACCATTCAACCTTATCATCATGCCGGATCAAATCCACCTGCAAGGTTTAGTATGATGAACCTTTCGAGCTCATCAAGGGGGCATCATCAACCCGACTCACCAGGACACGGATTCCGTCAATAATCAACAGCACATCATATTATTAATATCATCTCCTAACTTACCAGGCCTATCGATCTAACAGAATAGATCTCACCCATTGGTAAATCAAAGAAATAATAGTTAATAATATATGTCCGTTATTATATCATGATTAAGGGATCGTACTCCATAATATAATCTTAAGGTCTTATCCAATTATCGAGTCAGTACAAATTAGATAACCTCGGGTTTTGGTCCTGCTCAATGTACTCAAAGCACACTAGTGTAATTCTATGGTCAAGACCAACCACACCTAATTACACTACAACCATTCTGATGGGTTGTCCAAATCCACCTCGGTTGTGAGCCTCTATTTATACTAAGCAAGGAACTGATAACATGATCTTCCGTGTGACACCACACACCATGTCATCTACAATGCAAAGTAATTGGATTTCATGCATGTACTAATATAAACAGACACCTAGTGTAGTTGTGATTCTCTTTTCAAAATGAAGATGTTCATATAAAGAAATTCATGTCTTTCAGTATTCACATCTTACAATAGGGCACCCATAATGGTGCGTTAATCGAGCATTATAACACTCGATTAACGCAACACGTGTGTTAAATTTGTTGTCGACCCATAATCGATTCGGTAATCGATTATGAATACCCCTAATCGATTGGGGGTCCCCCCCCCCAATCAATTCCAATCGATTATTATTTAAATTGATAATAATAATTTAAATTATAAATAATAATAAATATATTTAAAAATATTATTATTATTTTATTTTAAATAATAATATTTTAAATTGATAAATAAAATTGAAAATAAAAATATGTATGTGAGAGAATGTATATGTGAGAGAATGTATATGTGGTATGTGGACCCCACAAATAATGGGGTTGAATGTTAAATGAATATAAGAGAATGAAGATGTTAATGTTAGTGTGTATGTGGCATGTAGGTCTCATACTTTTTACGAGGTGTTATAACGTTAAATGTGTTAAACGATTGCGGATGCTCTAAGTCATCAAAAATAAATATATATTATATTAAAATGTGAAGATATTTCAGTAAGTTCAATCAAAATTGATGAGTATTTTATACAATTTTTAAAAATAGATAAAACATCAAGGAAATGTCTCTTTGATATGCTTATTAGTATAAAAAAATTGAATTTGATACAGATGATATAAGAGGATAATGATATAATAATTGGTATAACATGAAATTTAAACAAGTACAAAAAGCATGGTAGATATAAATTTAAAACTTTTTATATACCATGTGATTGTCATGTCTCAATTTAGTATTAGTGATCATGCATAAGCATTGCATCTGTAATATAATATATAAATATATATAAATTTTATCTTACCCTAAGATGAGAATTTATTTAGTTAAAATTTGAAACTTTAATTTTGAAATTTTAAAATATAATTTCAAATTGAAATTTGAAATTATCATTTTTGAATTTGATAAATTATTTTTTGAAATTTAAATTTTGGATTAAGAATTATTTTTCTTTTTAAAATATGTAATTATTAATTTATCTTTTGATTTTGTATTTTTAAGATTTTATTTTATTTTTCAAAGTTTTAGAATTTGAAGGATAGGAAGTTAAAATTACTAATAAATTGTAAAATTTCTTTTGGTATGGAAAGAAAAAAAAGATATTAACGTAATTTAATTTTCGATTTCACCGAAGAGTTGGTTAGTAAAGAGTCTAGATTCTTAATTAAATAATAATATATATATAGTATGACGCATAAATTTTATCTCACCCTAAAATGAGAATTTATTTAGTTAAAATTTAAAATTTTAATTTTGAATTTTTTTAAAATATAATTTCAAATTAATATTTTTTTTGAATTTGATAAATTATTTTCTAAAATTTTAATTTTGGATTAAGATTTGAATTTTTCTTTTTAAGATTTATAATTAAAGATTTATATTTTTGAATTTATGCTTTATTTAAGATTTGTACAGATTTATCTTTTGAATTTGTGTTTTTAAGATTTGTGATTTTATTTTTTAAATTTTTAGAATTTGAAGGATAAAAAATTAAAATTACTAATAAGCCTTGAAATTCTTTTCGGTATGAAAAGAAAAAATGACATTAACGTAATTTAATTTTGGACTTCACTAAATCAATTGAGAGTTTGTTAGTAAAATATCCAAATTCTTAATTAAATAGTAAGATTTTGTGATATGACGAAATTTTTTCTCTAACATTTTTTGGCATGATATAATATATATTGTCACGCCCCCAGAGGCCCGGGCTCGCTCGAAAATCGGGCAGCACCTCCCATGTACAACAGACAATCTGAAACTCATACATACATCACTCCACACATAAATTTAGCTCAGCCACACTCGGCTGGCGCCTGGCAATCACACCATCACAACCACGCAATTAATTATTATAACTGGCAAATAATTAAACATAGTAAATAATTCTCCATATCTAAGCGCAGCAAACCGAAATCCAACGGAAATAAGTAAATACATGTCTAACGAAAAGTCAAATATCATCCGAAATGATAATAAAACCGAAAATGACACTAATACTAAAAAAACGACTACGAGTGTACGAAAACCAATAAAACTAATACTCAAACTCAAAGACTGGCAGCTGGATCCTCTCCTGGTGGCACGAGACATAGCTAACAACTACCTGCAACAAAAGGAAAACGAGGGGTGGTGAGTTCGGAGTGGAACTTTGCGGGTATAAGAACAGATAAATGCATGGTATATAAAAAGGTAAAACAAGTACAAAGAAAGCAAAGGGTATATAGTCTCCGAAAATAAGAACATAAACAAAATGCATCTATACAAATAAAACGTACCTGAAAACCATGTAACAAGTAGGGAAAAATCAGAATCCCCTCTAACACCTCTATAAACACCTAATACTGCTGAACAAATCCGGATCATATAAAATGCAAATCATAATTATATATGCATGTCAATTAAATGCTACAATCAAAGCTCAAACAAATGTAACAAACACAAACAAAATGCACAATGCATAATATACACATGATGTCATGACCTGCACTGTACACACACAACCACTACTATATTGGGTAGGTTGAGTGGACAAGATACAAGCGCCAAAACCTGGGGTTATACAAATACACCACGACAACCGCGACCCTGATATGAAAAGCCAAAATACCTATGGCTTAAAATCCCAAAATACCTGTGGGGACTCCAAATACCTGGGGAGTATCAACTGTTTGCACATAACTCCGACTAAGTGTGGCACAACAAGAAATATACCCGACGACCTGTCTCAACCACCAAGGAGCCCGCGGTCGTCGACCTGAATGCTATGATGTGTATCACTAATATACACCTCCTCAATCAAATCCAAAACCATGCGAAATAGAAAACACCGTTAACACCAAAATAAGGAAACATACGAAAAGCACAATCAGTACCAAAGTAAATAAACATACACTAATCTACTGGGTAGGGTTTATCTAATGCTAACCAAACCCTAGATAGGTCAAATGATTATTTTACAGTACACGTGTACACACAGTACACTTTAAATCAGAAGCCAAGAAATGAGACTGTATAACTGAACAATTTGAATGACTACTCAAAGGTCAAGCATAGAATAAGTATCAAGCAGGAAAACAAGAGGAATAGATTTAAGGTAAATCATCCTATTCAGATAATAAAACAACCATGCATTTAAGGTAAACGAAACTACAGGAATCAAAGGAGAAGTACCCGCCTTATAAATGATATATATGTATCTGAGAGAAGCTCCAGTCCAAATAATCAACAACTAGCTAGTGTCCTGTACCAATGTGGAAGCTTAGCTATTTATAAAACTAATTATTTAGCAAAACTAGATACTAAATATAATTAGATCTAATCCTAATTCAATTAAATCATAAACAACTATGAGTTCCCTCCTAACCTAATCATCATAATTCGATTAACCTAAAGACTACCACAACTCAACCTATAGGCTTAACTCGATCTACCTCCATATGAATTTGAATGAAAGTCAAAACCATCAAAGCGAAAGCTCACGGTATTAACAAGTGCCAAGCATAAACAAATCCAAGGATCAAATCAAAACCTCTTTAATCTTTACCAATACTCCAAGTTCCCTTCACAGACCTATACGGATGCCTCGCAGCAAAGAGAAACAACACAACTGCTAATCACAAATAGTAACCGAAACCAACTCCATACCTGCTATCACAAAATAATCAAATCCTAATCCCTACAATCCAATATATAAAACACCAATCATCTCAATAGCTCTAATGCAATGCATCCAAATCCATTCAATATAACCCTAACACAACGAGAGCCTTACCTAGCAGAGCAATGGCAAGAGATGGAGATCGCGATTGGAAAACCGACAGTGCCTTCTCGCAATGGTGTTGCGGTGTCGCCGAATGACCTCAGCGATCGGCGTCGGCTTTAGCTCACTCGTACGGTCGGGGGATTGCGTCGGAGGAAACCTACATCCGACGACCACAAGAGAGAAGGGCGTTGCACGAGAAGGAGTGGCTACGGCTCCGGCGATCAGCCCGGAGACGGGATGAGAGAAGAGACGGGGGAGTCGGCGTGTTTAGGGCTTGGCACAAGGAGGAGAGGTGCGGCGGAGAAGGAGATCGACGCCAGCGGTGGTGGGCAGCGGCGATCTGCGTCCACGAGGAGAAGGGAAGGGCGATCGGGCGCTAGGGCACTGCCGCACGGGGGAAAGACTCGGCGATGAGTTCACGCTTAACGACTCCTATATATATATATATATATATAAGATAACGGTAAATTGCAGAAAATTCCCTAATAGCCCTTTGATCTTTGCATTTACTCGCCACACAAGTTTTTCTTTGCATTTACTCCATGGTGGATTGAGTATAAAAGAAAGAAAATTGAGTATGCATCAGTGAAAATTGAGTATAAAAGATTAAAACTTGAGTATAAAAGAGTGAAAATTGAATACACGGGTTATTGATGTGGTGGATGCAACCATACATACTCAATTTTCTAACTTTTATACTCAACTTTATTCAAATAATACTCACCAAACTGTCTTGTCAATCCCATCAGGGACTGCATGCAAAGAAAAAGTTGTGTAGGGATTGCATGCAAAGTTGAAATAGCATGTGGGGAGTTTATGAAAATTTACCCATAAGATAATTCCGAAAATAAATCATTTCCTTAAATAATTCATAACTAATCAATTTTGTGCACAATTAATCCCATAATTATTTCCAAAAACTCCAACAAATTATTCCAAATTTTCCACATGATTAATTCCAAATCTTTAATTCCTGTTATATTAATTATATATAAATTTATATATATAACCATATATATTTATTTATATACCTCTTTTATTTTATTTACTATATCATTATTATTATTATTATTATTATTATTATTATTATTAATTAAACGTATTTTTACATATATACTCATTATCTTCTTTATCTAAAAAAGATAGAAAGTTTTACTTTCTAATTTAACTCTTAAATCATTGTCGTGCTTTCGAAGAGTGTTAAAAAAATAAAATATCAAGCTCCATAAAAAATTAGATGCTTCATATAAACTTGTAGAAATTAATAAAGATCGTAAAATAGAAAGTAAAACAATTTTTTAGGAGGATGAACATTTTGAATTTTTGTGAAGTATGATTATTTGGTATGACATATTATTCGTAATTAATAGTGTTAGTAAATTTTTATAATATGAAGATATGAAAATTGTTATTGCATTAAATCTGTTGTAAGATCTTATTTTTTTAATGATTATAGAAAAAATAAATTCACATCTAAGTGATTTATGCCAAAGAGATTATAAATGAAATATATAGAATTAAAATTCTGTGAAAATGGATAATTAGAAATAAATAATTAATTAATTTAATGAGAATGAAACTAATAAGGTGAAACTTTCACCTAAACTTGTTAAAAATTAATTATTTCAATTACATTATTGATCATGCATTTTATTCACTTCAAAATAGATTTAGGCCGTTTAAAATATACAAAGATAAATTTGATTTTGTTTGTATGACATAAAAAAGTTAAAATTATTTAATGATGATTTTTTAAAATAAAAATATTTGAATATTAAAAATTGAATATATTTTTTAATCTAGGACCTCAAAAATGGTTGAAAAGGACATGCGTGCAATACTAATCTCTGAAGTTGAAAGGATATACTGCAAAAAAGGAAAGAAATCTTGTATATGAATTTTAGCTAAATCCAATGTGAAGTTTGAAATACAAAGTGCACCGGAAAAGTTTCACGTTGCACTTCATGTCAATGAAATACTCCATGATACAAGTACCATAATATGATGGGACTAGGGCATGTTCTCTCATTTTTTTTACTATTCTAATATAATATACAAAATTTAAGATTTTTTAAATAATTAATAATTCTTTAATGCTTATCCTCCCTAAAAAGTTGACTATATGCTTGCCCCTATAAACTCAATGCTTTGTCGTTCATGAATGCATGTGACCCTCAATAATTTATTTCTCATATATATTGTGTGAATGCTACTTTATTTATATCCTCTTCCTTCTTTTCCACATTTTTTTCTCAAAAAATCATTTTGATAAAACTCTTTTTGCAGCTGGAGTGTGATAGAAATTGAAGTGAAGAACTTTATAAAAATAGAGAAATCAGAAATATAAAAATCTGATGCATTATAGTCTATTTATGACTTTACCACTACAATCTTATAAATACCTATACTTCTAAAATGGCATTAATTATAGCTTAATTAAGTTGATCATTATTTCTAGATTCTTGAAATTGCAATTTAATCGTTAGTCACTATCTGGGCTAGTAATTTCCGTGATTATACCTGCTCCGTGTTGGCTCTGGGACGCGTTGACGGGGGCAATGAGACAAACGAATCATCTTTTACCACCTTAAAATTACAATTTAATCAGAAGCATGCATATGCATTAATTCTTAGTGATGAAAGTTTCAAAATATCAATATTAATGATTAGATAGTGTTTCTAAAATCAGGATGAAGATCAATACGATTCGAATCAAAGTTATCGATTTTGATCAATAAAAAAAAACTGTGATTGAAGAAAATGAAAAAAAAGTCTCTCTTGCTATAGATTTGCTTGGAGTAAAGGGGATGGTGAAACAAGTTGTATGAAATTAATGAATTGTTTCTGAAGGTATCACATTCACCTTTCTAAAGGTTCAAGACAGCATGGAGGGGGAGCCCATAATTTGGATGTTTTGGCCTCCTAATGCTCACTTTTTAGGTTTCTTTTTTCTCCACCAATAATTTTCCTTCGAGTTGTCTTTGTCTCCTTATCAAGAAGTGGATTAAGAGAAAACTCTTTATAGTCATTTTGTAATTGGCTATAAGTAAATCTTGTGATTTACCTCCCTTAATTCATATGAGCTAACGACAGAATGAACGTAATCATCTTTTTTCTATAAAAATTAGTGGATTGAGATCAGCCCTTAGGAACTCTAGAAGGATCCCTGTAACCTGTTCCTTTCCATTCCTTGCCGTTTTATATGCCCAAACTCACACAAACTCACAATGCTATCGGTCTTCTCTATCTGCAACAACAACCACTGACATGGGAGTAGAAGGCAGCAACCCTAGCTGTTGCTTCCATTTCCACCCCAAGCAAGAGATGGTGGGAGTGTGTGCTTTCTGCTTGAGAGAAAGGCTCCTGGTTTTGGCCTCTAATTATCCACAGAAAACACTGAAGAAGCAGACCAAATCCACAATCAGGATTGGTAAAGTATTTGCTCTTCCTTCCTTCTTCCACCTCTCTCATCCCAACAAGTTTGACGAGGAAGCTGCTTCTGCTTCCGTCTCCAGCCTCGAAGGTATACTGTGATTGTAAATCTCTCTAACCTTAATTTGTCATTTTGTTCTCTCACATAAGATCACATATATATAGACGTATAAACTTGTTTGTGATTTTCAGAATCATTCATATCAATCAAATTTGAGGAGAATGGGCAAGCATCATGGCACAGTAAGAAAAGCCTGCTACCGTCCAGTGGCTTTGTTGGTCAGTTGGCACTGTATTGGAAGAGCGAGAAGAAGGATCCCACTAACAGGACCAGAACAAGCAGCAGTGCGAGCAGTTGTTATGATGTTAAGGTGGATGAGAGATTGGTCAAGGCAAGGAAAGGGTGGATGAAGAACATAACAAGGAAGAGGTGACGATCGAGCAAATTATAAACAAAAAGGAGCGTAATTAATCTTAATTTTTTGCAAGTTATTGGTGTGGATTTAGTTTTTTTTTCTTTCAATATGCATGGATGGAGAACTTATTAAATAAGCATATGATACGATACAAATGAGTGGAATGGACATGAATATATATATTCTTGTTGTCGGTAAGATCTAGTGATCATAAGACTTACTATCGTCTCTTAATTTATATATAGTGAAAGGAGTTGAATGTATTGGGGTGCAAAAAAGTTGATCTAAGTTCGAGTTGAATTCATGATTTTTATTAAATGAAGAAATGTTTGCAAATACAAGAGGTACATGTGCTTTATACAATTGAAGCGTGTTATTATAAATGTTAATAAATATGTGGTTTAAGGGCTTGAAAAATAGAATTGATTAAATGCTTTCACAATTATTAATGATATGATATAATGAATTAAACACTATATATTAATCTTTTTCATGACAATAGTTTTAAAAAATTTAAGTCATCTAATTGAAATCATGGATGAATTGTAATCTTATATATACTCACTTAATATGTCCCTAGCTGTCTCTTCGTTAATTGCATCCTTTAATTTTTTCCATTGATCTTAGGCCCTCTTTCTTATTAAGATTATTGTTCATATAATATATATTTTATATTCTAAATAAATAATTTACTCATATAATATATTTATATAAACTCTAGACACTAAGATGAAAAAACACAAAATCCAACTTCAATTCTAATCTTGTAGAAAATAAAAGATCTTTTTAGAAAGAAAATCTCCTAATAGAAATTAAAATTAATAAAACATAGACAAACAAGCACCCATAAATATTAAAATTATCAAAATTACCATAACTATCAAAAACATATAAAAAATAATAATAAAATTTTCGGAGGCCAAATGAGAGCCTAAACGGTGAACTTTAGGTGCGAAAGTTGGTAGTTATGGGTTCTCTAATAATAATGTAGATCTCTGAAATACACACGCATGATTACCGATAAGGTCTGATTCTAATCCCGAGTCAAAAGTTCAAGGATCATGTTAGATTCGTTCATGTTAAGTTGGTCCTGCATCAAACACGTTGGATTCATCCTACATCACATCCTAAATATGAAAAGTATGATTTTTCATATTAAACATCATAAAATGAAAATTGACTAATTTATAAAAATAGTTATTAAAGAATTCAAACATTTATTTTAATTTGAAAATAAAGAAGAATGATTTAAACCATCTATGTCACACCGAATAATACAAAATATTTTAAAATTTTAACTAAAATGGAGGATATGCTCCTATGTTTTTTATTTCATTTTATTTTTTCTTAAATTTATTATAATATTATTATTATATTTTAAGTAATGAATCAATTAGGTTACACTCAACACCATGCTTCTATTTTCCTCAACACGACAAAGCAAACTTCATAAAGTTTGATTAGTCCCAATTCGATGCAGTGGACAGCTACCACACATGCACATGCACGTGCGAAGACCACCCCATAAATTTTAATTTCCTAAAAATAATTCTTTTTTCCGGAAAAAAAATGTTAAAACTAAAAAATTGTCTCTGAATTTAATTTTCACTCATCAATTATTCCAAAACTTTCAAAAGTGGAACATGCAATATGATTTGTAAATTATATACGAGGCAATTAATTAATGACCACATTGACATTTTAAAGAAAATTGCATAAACACAAAAAAAGCTGATGATTTTGTTAGCTGCCAACTAAAACGTATGTTGAACTTTGACGTATTTGACAATATTAATTTTTCGATAATTTTCCAATAAAAAAGAAAGATAAATTTGAGGAGCAAAGTTGGATTTCTCTTTGATTATGTGAAGCTCGCTTTAGCTTTTTCAATTTTAAGTGGTCCATTGCACTTTATTGGGTGATGTTATTTGTATGTTTCATCTTTGCCATTGGTTTGGAGGGTTTCCCTTGGAATCGATGCGTGATGCATCAATTGTTTAGCTCAATCATGCACTAAAAAGGTGTTCGTCTCATGTCCTTTTGCGTTCTTATAGAATTTTTATAAATTAAATATCTTAGAATTTTAATATAAAAAATTAGTTTAAAATACAAGCAAAAATATACACTATTTTCAATGGAATTGCATTGACATGGCAACTGCCTCTTTAGTACCACCATTTATTAAGATTAATCGCTTTAAACGGATGTGAAGGATTTAAGTTTCATTTGGTGGGTAATTAATATGAAATTAACGTTCCACATAATAATTTTTATTAAGAAATTAAATCTTAATTAAATGATCTAATATTTAATATATAAAAGAAAATTTATATCATTCGATGTGGATTAATTATTTGGTGAAATAGTAATTGATCGATTTGATTTGGGCATCTTGAATCTTGGAATGAAGAGTTTCTTCTTCCTTTCTTTCGATGATTTAGAAATATATATCGAATTTGCATTCAATTCCATTTAGATGAGTGAATTGATATATATCTGTCAAATAGAGCATTAGAAAACACTAGGATATAACCTAGATTTCGAGTTTTTCGCATCATTTATAAAGAGCGCGAATAATGACGGAATTTTAGGGTTTCCGAGATGTGTAGAAATCAGGGTTTTAAGCTATCAATCGATGGATATGTAACGCCTGTAAAATCTTGTCAATATTTTTCTTTAAAATATTGATCATGCCTATATGGATTCTTGAGTAACATATGAATACTAGCATGAACCTTAGCATAATTTTTTATATGGAATAAAAAGCTAAGTACTAATAGGCCTTACATGGGCTCTTCTAGTACCATGGTTATTAGTGGACCTTAGGTGGAATTTAACATAAATAGAAATGGGTTCCAATTAGGAATATTAGCATGACTTTTGGTGGGCCTTATGTGGGCCTTGCCAAAAACAAGAGTAAATGGGATAAAAATAAAGTGTATGCACCAAGGATTGAACCTTGGACCTAGACCCTCATCATGCATGTACTAACTAATTCACCTAGCAAGGGAGTGCTAGTGGAAAAGGAAGAAGAATTTAGTTGAGGCTAAAGGAAGCTGAAGAGGCACCATGTGAAGAGACACCATGCTCCTTCACTTAGTATAAAAAGGTTGGATGAGAAGTGAAGAGACTTAAGTTACTTTTCTTCCACCAAAGCTCTTCCTCTCCTCTCTTCTTCCTCCTCCTTGCTTCTTCTTGCCGAAACCCACAAAGGGGTTTTCCCCTTGGAAAACTTCATAAGGGGACTCTCTCTTGAAGATCCAAGTTCTTCTACAAGGCTACAAGGGCAAGGAGTGATCTAAAGTCAAGAAGGTTTTCTTTTATTTCTCTATTAAAGGTTTATAACCAAGATAAAGAGAGGTAAGACTCCCTCACCTGTGATATAATAGTTTTCTATGTTGTCTATCATGATTTAAGTTTTGTTTGGGATCTATGTTGAGAAAACTATGGATTAGGGCTTCTAGGGTTTTCGGCCAAGCAAGTTTTTGGGGTTTGGGATGATGTTAAGACCTCACTTATGTTTCCTAATGCTTTCTTATGATAAAATAAGAATGAATAATGAGTTGTGGAATTTTTATAGCACCCTAAGACCCTACAAGTTTCGGCCACCTCTTCCCTTTCATAGTTAGGATTAAATCTAACCCTCCAAGCATGCTTATTATAATTCCCTATGTTATAATGGATATTAATTGAAATTATATGAATTTTTTCATGGACTTAAGACCCCTATAAGTTTCGGCCAAGACCAAGTTTTAGGGTTAGGAACTAGGGTTAGCCCAATCATGTGTTCTAATGGCTTCCTATGGTATTGTATGTATTATATGGGATGTTAATTGTGAATTATATGAATTTTCCATGGACTTAATACCCTTCTAGGGTTTCGGCCAAGACAAGATTTAGGGCTAGGACTTAGGCTTAGTCCCAATCAAGGGTTCTAATGACTTCCTATGGCATTGCGTGTATAGTAGGGGCTTTACTTTACTTATGGTACCTTACATGTTACTTGAATGATGGGGCCTCTATTTATAATTTTCAGCTAAAGCTCCAAGTCTAGGGTTTGGGTTAGTCTAAGGGTTCAAGTATACTTGTTTATGGCTTATTATGATGTATGTATATGTTCAAGCATGTTGTATGAATTTTATGATACCTAAAATCCTAACTTTATGTGCTATGCATCATGACCTTGTATGCTTATATAATGTGTCATATTTTAGTAGGTTTTATTTATGGATGTTTTAAAGCATATACCATGAACACATGTGTTGGGAAGTATGTATCATGTTTATGTAGAATTGTGCATGCATTAGGTTAAATGCCTTGAACATATGTGTATTAGGGTTATGTAGACTTAGACATGTTTTATGTTGAATGTCATGAACCTATGTAGTATGTATCATGTTCATATGGATCCTACCCATGCATGCTTTATGATAGTATCATGATTATGTATGCTATGTGATATGTGTCATGTATGTAATGCATGTTTACCTTATGTACCATGATCATGCAAGCTTTATGAACTAAGATGATGTTTATGCCTTAATGCATAATTATGTATGTATGTCATGCCTTATGAATGAAGATGATGAATGAAGATGATGTTCATGCCTTTAAGGAATAATGATGTGTGCATGACATACCTTATGAATGAAGATGATGTTCATGCCTTTAAGGCATTATGATGTTATGCATGAACTATGAATGATGAAATGCTAAGTATGCCCTATACCATGCTTCATGTACCAAGATCATGTTATGTCTTTAAAAATGCTATGTAAGTTTTATGAATGATGTAAAAAGAAGCATGTGAAGCTATTTTATTTTATGAATGAGCTTGTACCGGACCCACATAAGGTCCAAGGGATGGGCTCCTCATGTAAGCCTCGGTGTGGGACTACCGCAGTTGTCCCCGGTTCTGGGACTACCGCAGCTGTCCAACAGGGATGGGCTCCTCATGAAAGCCTCGGTGATGGACTACCGTAGCTGTCCCTAGGTTGAAGGTAACCTAGTACCCTAGTAGGTCGAGACTAGCTTCCTCGCATCTACTTAGGGATGCACACAAATGATGAATGCATGTATGTGGTACAAGCCGGGGCCCCCCATGATGTTGATGTATGTTTAAGTATTTATAATTATAATTTTCAAATAAGCATCCTTATGTTATGTGCACTTAACTCATGCATTCATTCATGTTATGCATCTATGTCATGTCAAGTATATCATATGCTTATGTTTACGTCAAGAACTATGTCATGTCAAGTATATCATATGCTTATGTTTATGTCAAGAACTATGTCATGCCAAGTATGTCTTATGCTTATGTTTATGTCAAGAACTATGCCTTGTCAAGTATATCATATGCTTATGTTTATGTCAAGAACTATGTCATGCCAAGTATGTCTTATGCTTATGTTTATGTCAAGAACTATGCCATGTCAAGTATGTCATATGCTTATGTTTATGTCAAGAATTATGCCATTTCAAGTATGTTCATATGCTTATGTTTCATGTCAAGAACTTCTTCATGTTAAATATTTTATATGCTTATATTTTATGTCAAGTACTTATGCCATGAACTCTATGCACCTTCATTTCATGTTAAGCACTTCTATATGATTGTTTTTATGTTACACTCTCCATGTTATATCTTTCTATTGATTATATGTGATGTATGGTTTTAGTGAGTAGGAAAGAGTCTTACTAAGCTTATGTGCTTATAGTTTTACTTTCTTATACCGCAGATCAAGCAAGAGGATACTAAGCTAAGGGAAGCAGCAGGAGGGCAAGTGTGTGTGTGTGTGGCAGTGACTTGGCAAAAGAAAAAGAAAAAGAAAAGATCCTAATACTTATACTTTGTCATATGTCTTATATTTGCATTGTCCTCAGTTTCATGCTATACTTATGATGGTTTTGCCTAAGAACAACTTCTTATGTTTTGCATTGTTAAACTTTGGTTCCATGCTATACTTTATGTTGGATTTAAGCTTGATGGTAGAGTAAGGATGTTTAATGACTGTAGTTCCATGCTATACTTTATGTTGGCTTTAAGCTTGATGATAGGGTATGTTATGTTTAATGCAAGCATGTTCAAGAATGTTATGTCTCACATATTATGTCTTATTCCTCTTATGTTGTGACAACACTACAAGAATTTTTGGATTCAACAATACCCAATGACAACAGTTTTTTGAAAAACCGTTGTCTTTTTTTATTTAACAACGATTTTTTCAAAAACTGTTGATGTTGAAAAATTTTTTATGAAAAAAGACAACGGTTGTTAAAAAACCGTTGTCTTATATATGTCAAAGACAATAGTTTTTTAAAAACTGATGTCTATTTGGTTGGTTACGACAACTGGTTTTAAATAACCGTTGTCTATTTGTGTTGCTTACGTTGTAATACACAACAGCGAGCGAGCGCGAAAATGAAAAATGATCGCCTTTTATAAATCTTCTTTCTTCTCTCTCGTGTGTCGCGAGCCCTAATCCTAGCCAAGCCAACCCGACTCTTCTTCTCCCTCGCGTGCCCTGGATCGCAGCCAAGCGCCAACTCTTCTTCTCCTCGCGTGCCCTGGATCGCAGCCAAGCGCCAACCTCTTCTTCTCCCTTGCGAGCCCTAAACTTCTTCTCCCTTGCGACCTCTTCTTCTCCCTTGCCAAGCGCCGACGGAGGCGGCGGCGGCGGATCGCTTGTCATGCAGACCGGGTTCCCAACCTCCCTTGCCGACCTCTTCCTCAAAAACCGCAGCAGGCTGAAGATCCCCTTCTGGAAGAAGAGGAAGAACCGTTCGGAAACCACCGCATCGGCCGACGTCTCAGACCACGTCGCTGCTTTGGTGGCGCCGACCTGGGGGCATGCTGAAAGGAACAAACTTGTCGGAGGGACCATGCTCTCTGCCGTCGTCCTGTGGCTACTCGATTCGCTAGGGTTTCAGCATCTCAGATCGAGGAAGCCGTGCTCAGATGCATCGAGTACTGCCTCCGGAACGTGGAATTTGCAAGGCAGAGGATTCGTCTCCCCCATCTGAGAGATTGGAATCGATGGCTGCTCAGATTCGGCAGGATCATACAATAATTCACTGGATTCACCTTGAGTATTAGATTAGGATTAGGTGGTACAACCACTGACATTGCCTGAATGCCTGTCTTCTTGAAACTTGGATTTTACAAATGTAACCTACTTTAAGATGAGATTTAATTTGTTGGAGCCACCTTTTTTGAAAATACATTTCCATTTCAAAAAAACACTGGACAAAATACTTCAGGTTGTAGCTGAAGAAGGTGGTCTTCAAGGAGCTTGGTTTTCTGCATTTGTCATTGATATCAAAGACGGTAAAGCATATGTGCAGTACAAGGATCTTTCTCCTGATGAAGGTAAAAGTATCTGATGATAATCTTAAGTTTTATTTGACAGTAGAAACTTTTTTAGTAATTAAAGCTTGTATTCTAATAACTCCAATGCAGGTCATGAGAAGCTCAAGGAGTGGATACAACTTGGATCCAAAGGTGACCAACCTCCCAGAATACATGCAGCACATAGCATAATGGTAGGTATACCAGAGGCAACAAGGAAGCGGAGGAGAGGGGCTCTAGATAATTTCAATTGGGCAGTTGGTGACAGGGTAGATGATTGGATGCGTGATGGGTGAGCTTGATTTATGTATTTCATTTTATTTTTTTTAGAAAATTACTAATTTAAATGTTTATTCATTAAAATATCCACATCAACAAGCCATATTAGTCTTAAACTTTTGAGCCAGCTGCATAGGTCTTAGCCCTCCGTTGAAAGTATCATAGCAAATATTTATAGTGTTGTTGATATCTCAACCAAGTACTGTCCTGTGCCCTACTTGTTCTATTACCAACTATTATATGAAATGAACATATGCTTTGACTAAACATCGTCGCTGAGCAATTTTCACATATAAACTGTAAAAAGAAGTTGCAGACACGGTGGATACTTTTTATTAGATTTTGACTTTCTTTGGTTTACTTTTCTCCATGCTTAATAGTTCGCCTACTAGGTCTTTATGAGTACTACTAAATCTATTTTGATCTAGTCGTTTGTAGTGCTGCTTTGTCATATATGGCAATCATGAAGTAATTGTTTGTGCTTCTTGTACATTCAGTTGGTGGGAAGGTGTTGTCATTGATAAGAATCCAGATGATGAAACCAAACTAACTGTACACTTTTCAGGTATGTTTGTATGTCAATTGTGTTGTTTTCCTTCCTTTGAGTTTTCTTTTGATTGAATCCACTTGCTTATGAAGAAGGGAACATATATCATTTAACAGTGTAATGATACATGCTGGCACTCTGGTAAGGGTTGGTTAGTCATTTCAAGTATCAGTTACTATGTAATTGTTAAGGATGTAAAAAATATTAATTGATCTCTTTTCTACTGATTAAAAGTTTTAAAACAAGTGGTTAGTCAATCATCGTTTAGAGGATATTGGAGAAGAATAGGATAATATCAGAGCAAAGTAAGAGGTCCATATTTCAAGTTCTATCTAAAAATCTCATCAATTAATGTGGTTTAAGCCAATCTGAAGTATATCCATCCAAATACAAGGGGAGTGCCAAAATAAATAAATTTGTTGCTTTTTTAAGAGCTTGAGATTTTTAATAGCCAATCAACTTTAACAGTAAATAAATTAATTTATGAATTCTTATCCTGATTCACAAGTCTTGCTGTTAAATAAAAAAACTTAGTTGTAACTTAAGGCTGAATTTCATGTGGAGTGTGGACCATTGCCTTGATATGTGATACATTTTGACCAGCATAGGTGGTTATAAATGGCTGTATACATATGTATGTACCCTTGTGTTCCATGGAGCTCTTTCCAAGTAATTCTGCACTGGGATCCATAGGTTTCTTTTCCGTATATTTTCTATGTTGCTGGGCTACAACAAGGTACATTGGCATCTGTCCATATATTGGAACACTACATAAAAGTTCCTGTTACTTAAATCACACTTATGCACTTCCAATTCATTCTGCGATTGGTTGTTGAACCTTTATTATTCTTTAATATTTATCTTGACTAGTGCATTTATTTAATCATCCTTATCTAATATTCTAACTACAACTTCCATATCTTAGTGATTTTTAGAAAAAGCATTTTCATATTTGCGTGCTATAATTTAAACATTCGTTTACTAGTCGTCGTTTCTCTTCTCTCTCTTTGATTGGCCATTTGGATCTGGCTATTTTGTTCACTGTTTACTGCAGGGGCTGATTTGTTAGTTGTTCGAGCTTGGAACTTACGACCGTCACTTATTTGGGAAGATGACCAATGGATAGAATGGTCTCGTGTGAAAGAAAAGGTTGCTCTTGAAACAATTTTCTTTTAACACTTATTATCAATACCTTCTATTTGTTTTTTTCCCTTTTCCTTTTATTCCACTGTCAGCTGCTAAGCATTTGCACTCCTTTAAGATTGTCTTTCTGGATTTTTTTTGTGTTTGAAATCTGTTTTACTATTATCCTGCAATAGGGCGATACAAGAACTTGATAAAGGCACCAAGAACTTGCATAAAGGCGGACCATCTTCTAGAGGTAACTTTATTCTTAAGAAAAAGATACATTTATCCTTATCCTATCCGACTTGCGAGTATTTAAATTCTCCAATTTTTTTTCTGGTCAGAGTCAGATAAATCGCAGATAGCTTCCTTACTGATGCATTTCAATTCACATAGAAATTTCCAGCGCCACTATGACAGAATTAAATCTAGGGTTCATGTACATAAATGCAGGATAAATTTAGTGAACTGAAGGACCAAATGAAGGCTGGATTACTTCTCAACACAAATGAGGTTTGCCCAAGACATTTTGTTCTACATGCTAAATGTTTCCTTTTTTGCAATTCAAGTTATGTATACTGCATCTCATATGTTCCCTTAAATGCATTTTCTGGACCAGACTAAGTTCCTACAACTTTATTCAATATGCAAGTGTTTTGAAACTGTAATTTTTTAACTCACTTAACAAGGGTAACCATGCCTGAGAAATAGTGAGATGCTTCTATTTTTCTAGTTATCATTCTTTATATCTTGGTTATCATACCACATGTTAAAAAATAGGGATCACGTTTACACTTGGATGTTCACATACCATGAGTGCACTGCTCATTCACTAAAATTTTAGAGAATCTACGCATGTACTGTTGAGGCAATTGACCCTTAAATGATTGGAAGATCATGGTTTTGATGTGTGTGGTTGAATATGTTTAAGGTTAGAGTGTTATATTGTATTTGATGTGTGTGATTGAGTTTGCAGGACTTGGAGAATCACACATGTTGAACATATCCGAGGGACGAGAGCCGAAGGAGGAGAGCTCCAAGGGCAAGCCGGGAAGTGGACTTCAAGGGCACACGTGAAGGGTGGCATGAAGGCAAGCCAAGGGAAGGCTTGCGTGCGCATCCGAGGGACGATAGTGTAACGACCCGGAAAATTCTCTTAATATTTTATTAAAATATTAAGCATGTCTAGATAATTTTCCGAAGGACCTAGAGGTAATAATACAAACTTTGGCCTAGAAAATCCATGTTTTCCCATTTAAATTGAGAAAAAGGGCACTAATGGGCCTTATATGGGCTTGCTAGTACCATAATTATCGGTGGATTTTAGGTGAAAATTAGTATAAAGATAAATAGGATTTAATTAGACATATTAGCATGATTATGGATAAGTATTAGTTTAATTTTCCTATTTAATTTGAGGAATTAGGTACTAATGGGCCTTAAATGGGCTCCAAAATGGGTATTAATTGGGTAAAATTTATATAAATATAAAAGGATTTTATTTGGGAATATTGGCATAATTATGGGTGATTTTTGGAGAATTTTCGAAATAAAAGGGAAATTTTCGAAAATAAGAAAAAGGATTAAATAAAATAAAAATAAAATAAAAATAAAGGTGCATGGGCCAAGGATTGAACCTTGGACCTCTTGTACAACAATGAATGCTTTAACCAACTCACCTAGCAAGGAATTCTTGTGAGGAAAGGAAGTGAATGGTGGTTAAATGGTAGAAGAAGATGAAGGGCCATGGAAAACTCTTCATTCACCACCTTAATGGTTGATTAATAAGGGGGTTTGGGAGTTTCATTCTTCATGCCATCAATTGCATTTGCTCCTCTCTTCCTTCTCCATTCTTGCCGAGCACACAAGGAGGAATTCTCCCTTGAGAAAACTCCACAAAAGGTCTCCTTCTCCAAGATCTAAGGTCTTCTCAAGGTTCTAAGGGCTAGGTGTGGTCAAGTCTTCTTTCTTCTTTCCATCCAAGGTCTAAAAATCAAGAAATCTAAGGTAAGACTCCCTCACCTGTGGTATAATAGTTACCTATGATTTCCATGATTTTTGGCATGATATATGGGTTAGTTCGGATTTAATGATGAAGAGAAACAAAATCAAGGTTCCTATGTTCAAAGGTTTCGGCCAGCATGTTTTAAAGGTCCATAATTATTCTAAAAATCATGATAATATTTTTTAGTGTTCCCTTATGATGTTTAGACATTAAGTATAATTTTTGGGAATTTTTGGGATACCCTAGAGGCCCCATATGTTTCGGCCAACATGAAAGAAGCAAAACCCAGAACCTTAAGTTCAAGGGTTTCGGCCACCATGTTTTAAATGTCTAAAAATATGTTAAAAATCATGATAATATCATTTAATGTTCCCTTATGATGTTTAGACATTAAGTATAATTTTTGGGAATTTTTGGGATACCCTAGAGGCCCCATATGTTTCGGCCAACATGAAAGAAGCAAAACCCAGAACCTTAAGTTCAAGGGTTTCGGCCACCATGTTTTAAATGTCTAAAAATATGTTAAAAATCATGATAATGTTATTTAATGTTCCATTATGATGTTTAGATACTAAGTATAATTTTTGGGAATTTTTGGGATACCCTAGAGGCCCCATATGTTTCGGCCAACATGAAAGAAGCAAAACCCAGAACCTTAAGTTCAAGGGTTTCGCCCACCATGTTTTAAATGTCTAAAAATATGTTAAAAATCATGATAATGTTATTTTATGTTCCATTATGATGTTTATAAGTTAAGTGAAATTTTTGGGAATTTTTGGAGTACCCTAGGACACTCTAGGGTTTCGGCCAACATGAAAGGGACAAAACCAAGGTCCCTATGTTTATGGGTTTCGGCCACCATGATTTAAATGTCTATAATTATGTTAAAAATCATGATAATATTATTTAAGGTTCCCTGATGATGTTTAGAAGTTAAGTATAAATTTTGGGAATTTTTGGAACACCCTATAGGCCTCAGATGGTTCGGCCAACCCCAAGGACCCAAGGGTTAGGGTTGAGTCTTTAACTTCAACTTATGTTTATGTGTTGCCATGATATAAGGATGATGGATGGTGATTGTGTGAATTTCCACATGGCCATGGGACTCCATAAGTTTCGGCCAATAAGGGTTAATAGGATAAGAGTTAAGATTTATTCCAAGTAAGGGTCCCAATTGCCCTATGGTAAGATGTGATTTAGGTTTATGAATGATATGCCATGTTATGCATGATGTGCCATGTTTATGGATGATATGCTATGTTATGAATGATATGTCATGTTATGAATGATATGCCATGTTTATGGATGATATGCTATGTTATGAATGATATGCCATGTTATGAATGATATGCCATGTTTATGAATGATATGCCATGTTTACGAATGATATGCCATGTTTATGAATGATATGCCATGTTATGAATGATATGCTATGTTTACGAATGATATGCCATGATTATGAATGATATGCCATGGTTATGCATGATATGCCATGTTATGAATGATATGCCATGTTATGAATGATATGCCATGTTTACGGATGTTATGTCATGTTTATGAATGATATGCCATGGTTATGAATGATAAATGATATGCCATGTTATGAATGATATGCCATGTATACGAATGTATGCCATGCTCTATGAATGATGCGTACATACACCATGTCTAAGAATGAAAATGATGAATGACAAGTATGATGAATGAAAGAATGATGCTTATGCCTTTAAGGCATAAATATGATAAAACGGCACGGTCGATGGTCGACGGTACGACGGTCGTGAGGATAGGTAAATGGGCCGGTAGACGGGCCGAGCCGTAACAAGTTATGCTATGAATGATAAAACGGCACGGTCGATGGTCGACGGTACGACGGTCAAGAGGACCGGTAAATGGGCCGGTAGACGGGTCGAGCCGTAACAAGTTATGTTATGATAAGTATGCCATGAATGGCTTATGAATGATGAAGCATGAAAAGTATTTTACTTTATGTATGGGCTTGTACCGGACCGAAGTATGGGTCCAAGGGATGGGCACCTTAAGAACGCCCCGGTTCTGGACTACCGACTATGCTGTCCACGGTTCTGGCACTACCGTAGCTGTGCAACAGGGATGGGCACCTTAAGAACGCCTCGGTTCGGGGACTACCGACTATGCTGTCCTTACCCTAGTAGGTCGGGGCTAGCTACCTGGGATTTTTTAGGGATGCGCGCTATGATGTATGTATGTGGTACAAGCCGGGGACCCCAAATGATGTTATGATGATTATGTTTAAGAAAGGAAAAGTATGTTTTAAAAGATTAAGCATCCTTATGATATATATGCATTGCCCATGCATTCATTATGGAAAAGTATGTTTATGAAAAGTATGTTCATGAAAAGTATGATTTTAAACTAAGCATCCATATATGTATATGCATTCCACTCATGCATCCATTCATGTTATGCATTATGCTATGATGATAAGATTTTATGCTTACGTTTTATGTTAAGAAGTATGCATGAGAATGAATGATTTATGCCATGAAATATGCCATGCTACTATGTTTATGATTTGTGCCATGAAAGATGTCATGCTACTATGTTTACGATTTATGCCATGAAGAATGCCATGCTACTATGTTTATGATTTATGCCATGAAAGATGCCATGCTACTATGTTTACGATTTATGCCATGAAGAATGCCATGCTACTATGTTTATGATTTATGCCATGAAAGATGCCATGCTACTATGTTTACGATTTATGCCATGAAGAATGCCATGCTACTATGTTTATGATATATGCCATGAATTATGTCATGCTTAAAATGTTTACCATGTTTATGTGCATGCCATGCTAAAGTGATCTAAGATGTTATGTTTTAAGTAGAGCATCAAGTATGTTAAAGTTTATGTATGACGAATGTTTTAGTGAGTAGGAAAGAGTCTTACTAAGCCTGTGTGCTTATAGTCTTCTTTCCTTATACCGCAGATCATGCAAGGGGATAACGAGGAAGCAGCAGGAGGGCCTGAAGTATGTGTGTGTTGGTGACTTGGCCCATGAAATCGAATGTGTTAACCGTTTATGCTAAGAACTTCATTTTGCTACCTATATGCTCGAATAGTGACTTATGGAACTTTATGATAAGATGTCTAGTATGATATGATATGAACCTTATGGTATGATGTTAAGCATGTTATGATATGATGATTAAGCATGATGCTCATATGTGAAGTTCCATGTCATTATATTAGGGATGGTAGTAGGGGCATGTATATGTAATGTTTAAGTTATTCCGCTGCAGTATGATGTTACATGCCTTAAGTATGTCAGCGTAACGCCGCTTTAGGAAAAAAAAAGCGGGCGTTACAGATAGCCAGAGGAAGAGGACTTCAAGAGGCAAGCCAAGGGAGCAGACTTGAAGGCATATGCGAAGGAGAAGGTCCGGAGTGGCTGGAGCTGAGCTGTGAGGCAGGGCAGTCGACTGCCCATGGGGCAGTCGACTGCCAAAACTCACAGAAAGTTTTCGGCATCAGACCAGTCGACTGCCCATGGGGCAGTCGACTGGTATACCCCGAAAACTAGCCGTTCGCTAGCAATTAATGCTAGACCAGTCGACTGCCATGGGGCAGTCGACTGGTGCGGGGCTGGACAGACTGCGAGTTTGTCCTGTTCACCTATAAAAGGAGCACCTTTTTGCACGAGCACGGTACAATTCCGTACAGTGTCGAAGTGCTGCTCGTCTGAAGAGTGTGTTTCACTTCCTCTCTTGTATTCTACTGTATTTTGAAAAGAGGAAGATCGACTGTAAAGGTTTCTCCACCTCAAGGAGAGTTTTCGATAGTGGAAAGTGGTGCTCATGGCGTGGATCCTTGGACTAGTCACCCATCTGGGTGGATACCAAGTAAACGATAAGTGTTAGCATTGTAATTGTTTTCATTTGCATATTATTTTCGCTGCGCTAACAAAGTTGTAGAGATCCAAGACGAAAAGTGCTATTCACCCCCCTCTCATCTAGCACGCCTAGACGATCCTTCAGTTGGTATCAGAACCGGTGCGTTTCGGAAGAACTAACCTTCAATCGGAGCAAATTAATGGCGTTTCAAGAGGGATACTCCACCGCACGACCACCTTTCTTTGACGGGAATGACTTCGCTTACTGGAAAGGTAGGATGCAATACTATCTTATGAATGATATTGAAAACTGGATCAGTGTTGCAGATGGCTTCAAGGCGCCCGTCGATGAAAGAGGAGAACCAACACCGATGAGATCTTGGTCAAAGGAGGTGATGAAAAGGGTGCAATCCAATGCCAAGGCCACCACCACACTACAGTGCGGGCTCTCGAAGGAGCAACTAAACAAGGTGGGGTCGTTCAAGAGCGCTAAGGAACTGTGGGACAAGTTGGTGGAATTGAACGAGGGGTCAAATGAGTCCAGAAGAGCCAAGAAGGACTTGCTAGTGGCCCAACTACAATCCCTATCCATGAAGAGCAACGAGACCGTCAGCCAGCTACATGGAAGGGTAAAGGAAGTGATAAATGAACTCCATGTGATTGGAGAGAAGATCGAGAACCGGGACATCGTCAGGTATGTTCTACAAGCCTTCCCGAGAACCACCTTATGGGAGTCCATAGTTGATGCATACAAGGTATCGAAGGTTTTGTCAATTGTTAAATTAGATGACCTTTTCTGTGAATTTGAGCTACACGAGCAAGCTACTGTCTCGGCCAAAGAGAAGGGTATTACCTTTGTTGCAGAAAAGGAGAAGAAGAAAAGGAAGGAGAAGAAGAAAGTGATCTACTCCTCATCATTAGACTCAGAAGAATCCAGTGCCTCCTTGGATAGCGATCAAGAGGCGTTCATGGTAAGAAAATTTCGTAGAGCTTTTAAAAGTTTGTCTAACAAGTCCTATGCTAGGAAAGGGTCCAAAGGTAAGGGTAAGACCAAGGACATCATATGCTACAACTGCCACCAAGAGGGGCACATGAAGAACGAGTGCCCCCAATTGAAGAAAAGAGATGACAAGAAGGAGGAGAAGAAGAAAGGGGACAAGAAGAAGTCAAAAGGAAAGGAGAAGGGTGCCACCAACCTAAAGGCGACATGGGATGATCCATCATCCTCAGAGGAAGAAGAAGAGCAAGTCTCCCACTTTGCTCTTATGGCACAAGACCACTCAGATTCATCAGATGATGAACGAAGCTCAAGTAGTGAAGATGAGAGCTCTTCCACTTCATCATCAGAGTCAGAAGCTTCGGTAAGTGAGGTATACCACTTACCCTCCTCTAATTTAGTAAAGATAATTTCTAGCACTAACATGGACTTAGCTAAGGCTAGAAGTAAAATTAAGGATCTAAAAGAAGAAATTTTCATGCTTAGAGTAGAGTCTACTAAACTTAAAGAATTGCATGCTAGTTCTACTTCTCCACATGCTTTACATGCTGAAACTGAAAATAGGGAACTAAGGAAACAAGTAGATGACCTCACAAAGGCCCTTAGGAAATTCCAAGTAGGATCTAGTAACCTAGATATGATCATCAACAGTCAAAGGGCTGTATATAACAAGGCCGGCTTAGGATATAGGCCTAGGACAAAGGAGGTAGCCTTTGTCTCACTTACTGGTAGGATTGGTGCATCTAGGAGACTAGGGGCTAGGGGAACCACAAAGAAGGCATGGGTACCTAAGAGATTTCTAAATGATACTTATGGATCAAAGATATGAGTACCAAAAGAGTATATTTTCTATGTTGTTTAGGTAAAGGTGAAGGAGGCCTCAACTATGTGGATAGTAGATAGTGGATGCTCAAGACACATGACCGGGGATGTGAGCAAATTCACCACTATTAGCTACTTAAGAGAAGGGACGATCTCCTTTGGGAATAGTGGAAAGTTGAAAATTATTGGTAGGGGCACAATTGAGGTATCTTCCACCATTTCTATACATAAGGTACTTCTAATCAAAGATATGAAGTTCAATTTATTAAGTGTGAGTCAATTATGTGATGCCGGTTTTAGAGTTGAATTTCATGCTAGGAAATGTATAATAAGGCATAATGAATCAAATACTATCATATTAGAAGGGTTTAGAGAGGCAAATTTATATTATCTTGATCTTACTTATGCTACTAACAATGTTGCTAAGTGTTTCATGTCCAAAGAAGAAGAAGGATGGTTGTGGCATCGGAGACTTGGACATGTCAACATGAGGAGCATTGCAAGAGTGGCCAAGGAAGAGTTGGTGAAGGAGCTACCAATGATCAAGTACGAGAAGACCAAGTTGTGTGATGCATGCCAAGAGGGTAAGCAATCAAAAGCATCACACAAAGGTAAAACCCTAACCACTACTTCTTTACCTTTAGAACTTTTGCATATAGATTTATTTGATTGTCATAGCACTCCCTCACTTGTAGGGAGTAAATATTGCCTAGTCATAGTAGATGATTTTTCTAGGTTTACATGGGTTTATTTCTTGAAACATAAGGATGATACCCTAGAGATTTTTATAGGATTTAGTAAAAGGGTAGAAAACGAAAAACAAATCAAAATAAATCAAATTATGAGTGACCACGGTGGGGAGTTCCAAAACGCAAGTTTCACATAATTTTGTGTTGAAAATGGGTACAAGCATGAATTTTCATGCCCAAGGACTCCTCAACAAAATGGGGTAGTTGAGAGGAGAAACCGAGCCCTACAAGAAGCTGCTAGGACTATGCTTAATGCATACTCCCTTCCTAGCTATTTTTGGGCCGAAGCGGTTAACACCGTTTGCTATATTCAAAACCGGGTTTTGGTACATAGGTTCCTAGGAAAAACACCTTTTGAACTATGGAATGGAAGGGTACCTCAAGTCCACTATTTTAGGGTCTTTGGATGTAAAGTCTACATCTTAAATACCAAAGATGACCTAAGGAAATTTGAGTCAAAAGCCGATGAAGGAATTCTAGTAGGGTACTCATTGACTAGTAGGGATTATAGAGTTTACAACAAGAGGACAAAAGTGATTGAAGAGTCCTTGAATGTTAAATTTGATGAAACAACTAGTACCTACCCTAGAAAAGCCTCAATTGACAAGGATATAGAAGAGGTCCAACCCTTTGCCCAAAGAATCCAAGACCTACATTTGGAGGGCAATGATCAAGGGGGAGTAAGAAGTATCCTAGAGGATGAGGAAGAAGGAGTAAATGAACCCACAACCTCTAGGCCCTTGTGACATCACCATGATCACTCTATTGACCAAATAGTTGGTGATGTAACTCAAGGAGTAAGGACTATGTCCTATTTTAGGGATCAAACTAGTCAAATAGCTCTAATCTCCCAATTAGAACCCAAGACCATTGCTGAAGCATTGGGAGATGCTGATTGGGTTTTAGCCATGCAAGAAGATCTAAATCAATTTGAGAGAAGTGAAGTTTGGGAGTTAGTTCCTAGGCCCAATGATTGCACCATTGTAACCACAAGATGAGTCTTTAGGAACAAACTAGATGACCAAGGTAAAATCACTAGGAACAAGGCTAGATTGGTAGCTAGAGGGTTTAACCAAGTTGAGGGACTAGATTATGATGAGACGTATGCCCCCGTAGCTAGGTTAGAATCTATTAGAATTCTACTAGCCTATGTCGCTCACATGAGTTTTACACTCCACCAAATGGATGTGAAGTCCACATTTCTTAATGAGATCATTAAGGAAGAGGTCTATGTAGAGCAACCCCCCGGGTTTGAGGATCCTAACTATCCAAGACACGTGTTCAAATTAAGAAAAGCCCTATATGGATTGAAACAAGCTCCCCGGGCTTGGTATGAAAGGCTTTCTTCATTTTTGGTGTCTAAGGGGTTTAGGAGAGGAACAATTGACCCTACATTGTTCTTAAAATCTAAGGACAAGGATATATTTGTTGCCCAAGTCTATGCAGACGATATCATTTTTGGGTCAACAAATAATGACTTCCTACAAGAATTCATCAAGTGTATGGAAGATGAATTTGAAATGAGTCTTGTAGGAGAGTTGACCTTCTTTTTATGTCTTCAAATTAAGCAAACTAATGAAGGTACACATGTCTTTCAAACCAAATATGCTAAGGAAATGTTAAAGAAATTTGGTTTGGAAAAATGCTAAGGTAGCATCTACACCCATAGGACCCAATGTAAAAGTGGATAGTGACCTTGAAGGGAAAATGGTAGACTCTAAACAATATAGGAGCATGATTGGTAGCCTCCTATACCTAACCGCTAGTAGACCCAACATACTCTTTGCGGTAGGTATGTGTGCAAGGTACCAATCTTATGCCAAAGAATCCCATTTGGTTGTAGTTAAGAGGATCCTAAGATATATGAATGGTACCCTCAATGTCGGACTTTGGTACCCTAGAACCCCTAGTGTTGATCTAATTGGATACACCGACTCTGATTATGCGGGTTGTAAGCTAGATAGGAAGAGCACTAGTGGAGGGTGTCAATTCCTTGGGTCTTCCTTAGTTAGTTGGAGTAGTAGGAAACAACCATGCGTTGCCCTATCAACAACGGAAGTAGAATATGTGGCAATGGGTGGGTGTGTTTCCCAACTCCTTTGGATCATGCACACCTTAGAAGATTATGAGTTACATTACACAAAGGTCAAAGTCTTGTGTGATAATATAAGTACAATCAATTTGACCAAAAATCCGGTTCACCATTCTAGGACAAAACACATTGAAGTGAAACATCACTTCATTAGAGACCATGTGGCAAGGGGAGACATAAAACTACACTATGTTGAATCAAAGTCGAACCTAGACGACATCTTTACCAAGCCTCTTCCCGAATCGGAGTTTACATCCTTAAGAAGAGACCTTGGAATGTGTTTTGTGGAAGTTTAGGATGAACTTGGAGATATTAGTTTTGAAAAAGGGTGCTTGATCCATTTGGATGATACATTTGTCTCACTTGTGCTTGTGGCACATAGTTGGACCATTAAAAGTATCAAATTATGAAAACTAGACCAACTATGGGGAAGGCAAGTGTTTAATCAATGGACACTTTGCCCAAAGATCATAGTTGGACATTTTAAACCTTTGAAAACCATTTTATGCTTTATATACTTTGTCATGCTTTTAAAAGTTACATAATTGCAAAATTGGATTGAAAGGGTGATACAAAATGTAGTGGTTTTCAAGGTTTTTAGATTTTTATCAAAAGTCATGCATGGTTGAAATTTTATATGGACTAATATTTTTCCCTGATAGAGTATATCATTTCAAACATATATGCAAAATTTTATAATTTTTGGAATTTTCTGGGAGTTTCTGAAATTCGGCAGAAAAGCTGAAAATTCAGACTGATGGCATATCAGTCGACTGCCACGTGTGTTTTTCAGCTGCTGTGAGAAATTTCAGAAATCCATTATTCTCACTTTTGATACCCTAGGTTTGGGTTGCTTGAGGCAATCATTTTGATGGTGTCAAAGGGGGAGAATGGGTGGTTTAAGTTAGAATTTTAACTTGAAATGGATGGTTTAAAGTTTTCATTCTCACTTAAACCTTGATTGATTAAAAATGGGGAGAAGACATAGATTAAGGGGGAGGTTACCTCTTAGGTTCTGATATGTCTTCCATTTTTAAGATTGTTGAGTGTTAAGTGAAAACTTAACTTGGATTATGATTGGAATTGAAAATGGAGAGAAGACATAGGTTAAGGGGGAGGTTACCTATTAGGGTTACTATGTCTCATGCTTTTTCAATTGCTATCTTTTGCTATTGTTATTGTGGCTGTTATTTATCTCCAACTTAAACATATTGCCACGCATCAAAAAGGGGGAGATTGTTGAGGCAATCAGCCCTTAAATGATTGGAAGATCATGATTTTGATGTGTGTGGTTGAATATGTTTAAGGTTAGAGTGTTATGTTGTATTTGATATGTGTGATTGAGTTTGCAGGACTTGGAGAATCACACATATTGGATATATCCGAGAGACGAGAGCCGAAGGAGGAGAGCTCCAAGGGCAAGCCGGGAAGTGGACTTCAAGGGCACACGTGAAGGGTGGCATGGAGGCAAGCCAAGGGAAGGCTTGCGTGCACATTCGAGGGACGATAGCCAGAGAAAGAGGACTTCAAGAGGCAAGCCAAGGGAGCAGACCTGAAGGCATACGCGAAGGAGAAGGTTCGAAGTGGCTGGAGCTGAGCTGTGAGGCAGGGCAGTCGACTGCCAAAACCCACAGAAAATTTTCAGCATCGGACCAGTCGACTGCCCATGGGGCAGTCGACTGGTATACCCCGAAAACTAGCCATTGGCTAGCAATTAATGCTAGACCAGTCGACTGCCCATGGGGCAGTCGACTGGCGCGGGGCTGGACAGACTGCGAGTTTGTCCTGTTCACCTATAAAAGGAGCACCTTTTTGCACGAGCACGGTACGATTCCGTACAGTGTCAAAGTGCTGCTCGTCTGAAGAGTGTGTTTCACTTCCTCTCTTGTATTCTACTATATTCTGAAAAGAGGAAGATCGACTGTAAAGGTTTCTCCACCTCAAGGAGAGTTTTCGATAGTGAAAAGTGGTGCTTATGGCGTGGATCCTTGGACTAGTCACCCATATAGGTGGATACCAAGTAAACGATAAGTGTTAGCATTGTAATTATTTTCATTTGCATATTATTTTCGCTGCGCTAACAAATTTGTAGAGATCCAAGATGAAAAAGTGTTATTCACCCCCCCTCTAGCACGCCTAGACGATCCTTCATGTACTTCTTTACCATTCTGCTATTTTGCTGAAGCTTCGAACCAGCAAATTTGGCTTGCTTTCACAAATTTTTTTATTGCTCAAACTGAAAGTCATCTTCTATCTGTTTATCATATCCTTTTGTTAGACTAAGTCATGGGTAACTTTGTATCATAATTATCTTCTAGATTCTTTTGGTCTACTATTTTTAGTTGTGAATGCTCATTTTATATTTCTATTTGTTGTGACAATTCATATCCAAGGGAAGGAATCAACTTATGGTGCAAAGCTAAGGGGCGCGGCTGTCTTCATCTGGTTGACTGCACTTAGATGAAGCTATTGGGGTGCGGTTGTCTTCATCTATTTGTTTATCTCAGTTTCTGGTTCTTGATGTATATGATATTTTGATGATGTTATCTTAGTTTGGACTAATACTGGGGATATCATGATGTATGCTATTTGCACAGTATGATGTATGATATTTGATGATATTTTGATGTATGATAGTTTGAAGTGTGTTTGCTCAATATTGTTTAATTATTTAAATAATTTATTTTTTAAATGATATTTATTGTAAATTGTTTGATACCTCAACCAAAAGACAATGATTTTTATTTGTTGTTAAATTATTGTTTAAATCACACACAAACAACGATTTAATACTATTGTTAACCTGTTGTCGATCACATTAAAAGACAACGGTGAAAACCTATTGCTACACTGTTGTTATTGACTATAAACGACAACGGTTTATAACTGTTGATGTAGACCACCCCTTTTAACAACATGACCTTTAACAACAGTGATTTTCTCCTACGACAATGGTGAACGCCCGTGGTTAATAAGCATTTTTCTACTAGTGCAATGCTAAGTTTACCAAGAAACCATGCTTAAGAATGATAGCTAGGACATGTTTACATGATTCAAGTGTTAGTTGCATGGTTAAAACGCACATGTATAAAGTTTAAAATTTATTCCACTGCATTAAGATCTCCATTGGTATATATGTATGTTAGCGTAACGCCGCCTTCCGCCTACATCGTAGGGCAGGAAAGGCGGGCGTTACAGGTTGGTATCAGAGCAAGTTTGCCATCTCACCACACACACATCAAGCCTTCTTCCTGCAGCTTCCAAGTAAGTACCTCTATGCATACCTTACTTTCTTTTATAATTCTAGAATATGCAAGTATGAATGATACCTTATGATATGTAAATATGATATGTAAATATGAATGATACCTTATTTTACTTTATGATATCGAATACTTTAAAGTTTGATTGGTGGGTAGGAATAACAATAACTTATATTAGCCTTACTTGTCTTTTATCAAGAAAAGCATGGCTAGAAGACAGAGTAACAGAATTAATGAGACTGCTTCATCGCCCGACCTGATGCAATTAGTGACCGAACTTCAGCGTCAGGTTACTGAGCAGCAGCAAACCATCAATACCTTGATGAACCAGCAAGGAAATTATACCACTTCATTGGTGAACCAGACTGGTAATTAATGATTAGAAGAGCTTGAATACAAGAGTATAATAATAATGATACTATAGAATTTGTAATAAATAAGTAGATAGATATAGAAAAAAATAATACAGAGACATGTATTATAAATGATGAAAAGAAATAAATGAGTTTTCTGGAACTAAAAAGAAGACTTACAAGTGCTCCGATTCTTACACTTCCGGAAAGTAACCAGAGCTTCGACATGTACAGTGACGCCTCCAAATTGGGACTCGAAGCTGTACTTATGCAGAGTGGTAAAGTCATTGCCTACGCCTCTAGGCAACTCAAAGAACATGAAAAGAACTACCCCACTCACGATCTAGAACTGGCCGCCGTGGTCTTCGCTCTCAAAATATGGAGGCATTATCTATATGGAGCACAGTGTAGGATTTATACAGACCGCTAGAGTTTGCGATACTTCTTCACTCAGAAAAACCTAAATATGAGACAATGCCGATGACTTGAGTTGGTGAAGGACTACGACTGCGAGATCCTCTACCATCCAGGGAAGGCAAACAAAGTGGCTGATGCACTCAGCCGGAAGTCCAGTGTCACCTTGATGTCCTTATCTATATTACCCCGCCCACTCGGAAGAGAAATTATGAATTTCGGGGTCGAGATCATTTCCGGACAGCTTTCTACCATGACAATATCACCGACGCTGTTCGACGACATATTAGAAAAATAAAATGGTGATCCGAGTCTTCAGAGAATCAAGCAGGAGATTCTAGAAGGAAAGGGCGATGGTTTTCGTATCGCCGACAGTGGAGTATTATACCTTAGGGATCGTCTATGTATCCCTAATGATCCGGAGCTATGGAAGGAAATATTGGCAGAAGCTCACGGAACCCCTTATTCGATGCATCCGGGATCCACCAAGATCTGGTGGTTCGGTATGAAGAGGGACGTGGCTCAGCATGTCAGCACTTGCCTGACCTGCCAATGAGTGAAAGCAGAACACCAGCGACCCGGAGGAGTTCTGCAGCCACTTCCAATTCCGGAATGGAAATGGGAAGATATCTTTATGGATTTCATTTCAGGACTTCCCAAGACTACGAACGGATATGATGCGATATGGTTAATTGTGGACAGGTTGACGAAGTCTGCCCATTTCCTAGCAATCAAGATGACTTATTCGATTGAGCAACTAGCTCAATTATATGATAAGGAGATAATCAGGCTTCATGGAGTTTCCATGACCATCATCTTAGATAGGGACGGTCGCTTTACCTCACATTTTTGGGAGTGCGTCCAGAAGTCTCTCAGCACTAAACTACGATTTAGTACCGCCTTTCACCCTCAGACTGACGGACAAACTGAACGAGTGAATCAAATACTGGAGGACATGTTACGAGCTTGTGCCCTGGATTTCAAAGGGAGTTGGTGCCGATATCTATGTTTAGCGGAATTCGCTTACAATAATAGCTACCAAGCTACTATTGGAATGACACCTTATGTAGCTTTGTACGGGAGGAGATGTAGGTCTCCGATCTGTTGGTATGAAGGTGGTGAAAAGAAGAAAATGAGGCTCAAGACAGATTTTATCGACGACACCACCCGAGCTATACAGAACATCCGACAACGAATGGAAGCTGCTCAGAGCCGGCAGAAGAATTATACGGATGTCCGACGTAGGCCCCTGGAATTCGATGTTGGAGATTTGGTATTCCTCAAAGTGGCCCCTATGAAAGGGGTAACGAGATTCGGGAAGAAAGGATAACTAAGTCCGCGATATGTGGGACCGTACCAGATCTTGAGAAGAGTCGGCAAGGTGGCTTATGAGCTGGAGCTGCCCCAAGAGATGTCGGCTATTCATAACGTGTTCTATGTGTCGATGCTCAAGAAGTGTATTCCAAACGCAGACCAAGTGATCGAGCCGCAGACAGTACAAGTTCAGGAGGATCTAAGTTTTGAAAGCCGACCTATCCAGATCCTTGATCGGGAAGTCAAAAAGCTAAGGAACAAGGAGGTACCCTTAGTCAAGGTTCTATGGCAAAGTCAAAAGTTCGAGGAAGCTACCTGGGAACGTGAGGACGAGATGAGACGCAAGTACCCGGAGCTATTCTAAGTTCAAGGACGAACATTAAAGAGGTATGGGGGATTGTAACGCCCGTAAAATCCTCTCAATATTTTTCTTTAAAATATTGATCATGCCTATATGGATTCTTGAGTAACATATGAATACTAGCATGAACCTTAGTATAATTTCTTATATGGAATAAAAAGCTAAGTACTAATGGGCCTTACATGGGCTCTTATAGTACCATGGTTATTAGCGGACCTTAGGTGGAATTTAATATAAATAGAAATGGGTTCCAATTAGGAATATTAGCATGACTCTTGGTGGGCCTTATGTGGGCCTTGCCAAAAACAAGAGTAAATGGGATAAAAATAAAGTGCATACACCAAGGATTGAACCTTGGACCTAGAGCCTCATCATGCATTTACTAACTAATTCACCTAGAAGGGAGTGCTAGTGGAAAAAGAAGAAGAATTTAGTTGAGGCTAAAGGAATGTGAAGAGGCACCATGTGAAGAAACACCATGCTCCTTCACTTAGTATAAAAAGGTTGGATGAGAAGTGAAGAGGCTTAAGTTACTTTTCTTCCACCAAGGCTCTTCCTCTCCTCTCTTCTTCCTCCTCCTTGCTTCTTCTTGCCGAAACCCACAAAGGGGTTTTCCCCTTGGAAAACTTCACAAGGGGACTCTCTCTTGAAGATCCAAGTTCTTCTACAAGGTTACAAGGGCAAGGAGTGATCTAAAGTCAAGAAGGTTTTCTTTTATTTCTCTATTAAAGGTTTATAACCAAGATAAAGAGAGGTAAGACTCCCTCACCTGTGGTATAATAGTTTTCTATGTTGTCTATCATGATTTAAGTTTTGTTTGGGATCTATGTTGAGAAAACTATGGATTAGGGCTTCTAGGGTTTTCGTCCAAGCAAGTTTTTGGGGTTTGGGATGATGTTAAGACCTCACTAATGTTTTGTAATGCTTTCTCATGATAAAATAAGAATGAATTATGAGTTGTGAAATTTTTGTAGCACCCTAAGACCATACAAGTTTCGGCCACCTCTTCCCTTTCATAGTTAGGATTAAATCTAACCCTCCAAGCATGCTTATTATGATTCCCTATGTTACAATGGATGTTAATTGAAATTATATGAATTTTTTCATGGACTTAAGACCCCTATAAGTTTCGGCCAAGACCAAGATTTAGGGTTAGGAACTAGGGTTAGCCCAATCATGTGTTCTAATGGCTTCCTATGGTATTGTATGTATTGTATGGGATGTTAATTGTGAATTATATAAATTTTCCATGGACTTAATACCCTTCTAGGGTTTTGGCCAAGACAAGATTTAGGGCTACGACTTAGGGTTAGTCCCAATCATAGGTTCTAATGGCTTCCTATGGCATTGCGTGTATGGTAGGGCTTTACTTTACTTATGGTACCTTACATGTTACTTGAATGATGGGGCCTCTATCTATAACTTTCGGCCAAATCTCCAAGTCTAGGGTTTGGGTTAGTCTAAGGGTTCAAGTATACTTGTTTATGGCTTATTATGATGTATGTATATGTTTAAGCATGTTGTATGAATTTTATGATACCTAAAACCCTAACTTTATGTGCTATGCATCATGACCTTGTATGCTTATATTATGTGCCATATTTTAGTAGGTTTTATTTATGGATGTTTTAAAGCATATACCATGAACACATGTGTTGGGAAGTATGTATCATGTTTATGTAGAATTGTGCATGCATTAGGTTAAATGCCTTGAACATATGTGTATTAGGGTTATGTAGACCTATGCATATTTTATGTTGAATGTCTTGAACCTATGTAGTATGTATCATGTTCATATGGATCCTACCCATGCATGCTTTATGATAGATATCATGATTATGTATGCTATGTGATATGTGTCATGTATGTAATGCATGTTTACCTTATGTACCATGATCATGCAAGCTTTATGAACTAAGATGATGTTTATGCCTTAATGCATAATTATGTATGTATGTCATGCCTTATGAATGAAGATGATGTTCATGCCTTTAAGGAATAATGATGTGTGCATGACATACCTTATGAATGAAGATGATGTTCATGCCTTTAAGGCATTATGATGTTATGCATGAACTATGAAGGATGAAATGCTAAGTATGCCCTATACCATGCTTCATGTACCAAGATCATGTTATGTCTTTAAAAATGCTATGTAAGTTTTATGAATGATGTAAAAAGAAGCATGTGAAGCTATTTTACTTTATGAATGGGCTTGTACCAGACCCACATAAGGTCCAAGGGATGGGCTCCTCATGTAAGCCTCGGTGTGGGACTACCGCAGCTGTCCCCGGTTCTGGGACTACCGCAGCTGTCCAACAGGGATGGGCTCCTCATGAAAGCCTCGGTGATGGACTACCGCAGCTATCCCTAGGTTGAAGGTAACCTAGTACCCTAGTAGGTCGAGACTAGCTACCTCGTATCTACTTAGGGATGCACACAAATTATGAATGTATGTATGTGGTACAAGCCGGGGCCCCCCATGATGTTGATGTATGTTTAAGTATTTATAATTATAATTTTCAAATAAGAATCCTTATGTTATGTGCACTTAACTCATGCATTCATTCATGTTATGCATCTAT